>CM042171.1:7504213-7509213 GCA_023376005.1 Doryteuthis pealeii | reverse complement strand
AACCGTATAGGATTATTTTATTCTTATAGATTAGAGAAATTGCCTTCTATAAAAAGTCTTTCCGGTTTTCATCGTTTCGTTCCTGTTTTTTTCGTTTTTTTTCTTTTGTAATTATATATTTCTTCATTTTTTTCTTTATGCATATTTCTTAGTTCTTAGAAATAAATTTAATTCGGCAATTTTGTCTCTTTATGAATTCATTTCTGCTGAGCAAAGGTATTCATATATATTCATATATCATAAATATTTGTGTTGGTTGAATACTATCACGGAAAAATGCAAGACCATATATATATATATAATATATACATATATATATAATATAATATATATATATATATATATGTGTGTGTGTGTGTGTGGTGTGTGTGTGTAAAGAAAGGAAGTGAATCCGACGGTATGTAGTATATTAAGAAAAATGAAAAAAACACAGATTTAAATGGGTTAAGTGGTGAGTTTATTGGCCGACTCTGCAGTGTTTCGATCTATTAATTAGATCATCTGCAGGGCATTTGTTGGTATGTGGAAGGTGATAAGAAATTTTTTATCACAGAATAACGAGAAAACCGAGTGGTAGTTCTTGTTATTCAGTCTGTTTTTTTGAAGTTGAAAAGAAGACGGTTTGAAATATGACATCAAATATTCTATTTTATGGCGTGAGTGTCTGAATAACAAGGACTTAACTCATTTAAACCTGTGTTTTTTTTTATATATATATATATATATATATGTGTGTGTGTGTGTGTGTGTGTGTGTGTGTGTGTGTGGTGTGTATTACTGGCAGATTATTACCGTCGGTTCAAAGCATCACATGCCTTTCGTCAGATAAATCGCAGTGGAAGTGACATCTAAATAAATATCCGTTATAAACTGCGTTCTCGCTTTATTTCACCGCGTGTATTTCTCATGCGTTCGTGATGTTAACATAATGTTCGGAAAGATTTTCCTTTTAAGGTAATTGATCGTCTGTTGTTACATTTTCAGTCCAAGATCTTAATAACAAATTATTTCTATGTGGAAAAGTTCTGAATATTTCTTATTTCGTATTTAGAGGTTTTTGCATTAAATATAGACCTTGTAGGATCTGGAACTTCTCTATAGAGCATAGCCCACATCTCTTGGATCCATTAATATATGGTTTGGGCTGTTCCAATATCTTCCACTCTATTTTATAAGCGGTCACTTGATCTTTGTACTCCCAGAAAAAGAGGGCAGCTACAACGCTCGCAAACCACGAATGGGAGCGTTTATATATACACTATTTTATATGCTTTAAGGATGTCTGCAAGAGGGACATGAAGACATGTCACATCGACACCAACTCATGGGAGGTTTGTGCAAAAGACGGTGCGACCTGGCGACCCCTCGTCAAACAAGGAACGAGAAGGAGTGAAAAGAGAGGAAAGTAGCCGCTGCAGAAAAGACAGCCAAAAGGAAGAAGATATATTGTTATATATTTACATGGGAATTTTATGGTGCATCCAGTGAGGATATAACTTATGATAAGTAATAATGGATCTGCGAAACTAACTTTTAAAAACACCCCTCTACCTAGTCGACGCCGGGTAGCCACTTCTAGTACATATATAAAGGGGAGTTGTGTGTATCTGTGTGTCCAGAGGAAACTAAGAAAATACAACAATTAACGACTAAGTAAATATATACTCTAGCAAGCATCACTGTTTGTTTGCGGTCACTGCACCAAGGATTGCCATTCAAAAATTGGTATGATCAGCCACTCACACAGTTGCAGATAAATAATAATGAGAAAAAAGTGGACACTACGTCATCGTCATCAGTAGACGGGCGGATGACAACGAAACCATTTTGTATGCTGTCATTTTGGTCTATGTACTCCCAGAAAAAGAGGGCAGCTACAACGTTCGCAAACCGCGAATGGGATTACAAACATCAAGGGTGCATGTCTTTGTTTACTCTGATGTGTCATGTTTCAGTTTGTTATTTGTACACATCTCTATGATTTAATGGTTCTTTGTCATTTTTATACGCTGAGATAACATTATCATAAATAATAAACTTGTACAGATACCTTTTAAAGCATATACAAAACACACATCGACCACATATTCACTGAATATATTCATATACATACATTATATATATATATGTGTGTGTGTGTGTGTGTGTGTGTGTGTGTCAGTATGTGAGAGAGACAATAAGAGAGAAGGAGAGAGAGTGGGAGAGAGTGAGAGTGTTTGTGTCCGTGTGTGCCTGTGTGTTGATTCGACCATATCCATATATACTCACCCTGAATATAAACACACACACACACATATATATATATATATATTATATGTGTGTGTGTGTGTGTGTGTGTGTGTCTCTGTGTGTGTGTGTGTGCGTCTGTGTGAGAGAGAGAGGGGGTGTGCGTGTGTATGTGTGTAAATGTGTGTCTGTGTGTCCGTGTGTGTCTGTGCGTTGTTTCCATCATATTCATATACATATATACACACCCTGAATATACATATGTGTGTGTGTGTGTGTGTGTGTGTGTGTCAGTATGTGTGTGTGAGCGACAGAGAGAGAGAGAGAGAGAGAGAGAGAGAGAGTGTGAGAAAGAGAGAGAGAGTGTGTGTGTGTGTGTGCCTGTGTGTTGTTTCGACCATATACATATGCATATATACCCACCCTGAAAATATATCTATATATGTGTGTGTGTGTGTGCGCGCGTTTGTGAAATAGAGAAGAGAGAGAGAGAGAGAGAGGGGGGGAGAGAGAGAGAGGGAGATAGAGTGAGAGGAGTGAGAGATAGTATGTGTGCGTGTGTGTCTTTTTCGACCAGATATTCCAGTTCCCGCTTTTTATTTTATTTATTTTTTTTGCATTCGCGTCTCCTCTTTTTCACACCATTTACCGCAATTTTGCACCTTCCAACTTTACTCTCGGCAATTCCCGCCCCTACCTCTCGTTACACTCAAACAGCGTCCATGTCTTGCATACTGATACCCAATTGAAACGTTTTCTCTGTACGATTGTGTGTCGAAGCAGTCGAGATCGATACCTATTGTCCCCCGCCCCCGCTCCCTAACCCTCCCATACTAAATCTTTCTTTTTTTCTTCGCCCAACTGATCAATCGATATATATGATTTGATTTTTTTTCTTCTCCGCGTTGGTATCTTTAGTATATATATGTATATATATACTAAAGATACAAACTCCACACGAGCAGAATGTGACACAAGGTCTATTTCTTAAGCGGAGTTTAACAGGTTTGAATTCAGAGTTTTCCTTCTCCTAGAACGATTGCCTAACCAAGGTTAAAGAACCCAGTCTGCCCTACTATTTACCCATAGCTGGAGGGAGAGTAGAATTTATACCTTTCCCAAGGGTATTAGCGCTAAGTGAAATGCAGTTACCACGTCCAGGATTTGAACTCGGAGCGACGAATCCA
This sequence comes from Doryteuthis pealeii, assembly GCA_023376005.1. Lineage (NCBI taxonomy): Eukaryota > Metazoa > Mollusca > Cephalopoda > Myopsida > Loliginidae > Doryteuthis > Doryteuthis pealeii. Next base: position 7,505,800 of record CM042171.1, on the reverse strand, counting down.
TTTCCCATGACTTTATCCATTACACCACGCGCTTTCTGGTATCTTTAGTATATGTCGTGTTTTCTCTGTCACCATAGCCGGACTTGCATACTTGAATAATCTTTCTTTTTTTTTTCTATTGTTTTTTTTCTGTTTTCTTTGTCTTCGCATTCTTTTTCTTCTCGTATATTTTTACTTATATTCTAACTTGCTGGTAACTTCGCTTCGCTCAATAAACTAATCCATCTTAATCCTCTTGTCAATTTAATCCACGTATATCCCCTCCCCACTTCCCTACAAAAAAAATTAAAAACTTAACATAGAGACCAAATAAACGGCTACTCTGCTAATCTCTAAATACGCACGAACACTGCCACCATGCTTAGTTTATTTGAGCAAACATTCCTCACGTTCTTCTTTTTTATTTTCAAAATATGAATTCTGCAAGCTGATTGGTCAATTACCCAGATCATCACACTACCATGTAATGTTCTCCATGACAGTTTGTCTATACATATATATAAAGGGCAGTTAAGTGTATGTCTGGAGGAAAGTACGAAAATAAAACAATTAACGACAAAGTAAATATATATATATATATATATCTTATTATAATGGAGATTGTGTGTTTTTCTGTCTGTAACCGAAACTATATTACTACTCAATTCACAGTTCCCTTAGTTATTTACATCACATTCTCCATGATTTTATTTTTATTTAAACTTCAATTATTAATAAAATTGTTTTACATTATTAATACTGTTGGTAATATCTACATGCTAATAACATACAATTGTATTTATATATACAACAAAATAGCAGTTTACAGAGTGAATGGGAAGGCTAATTTGCATATTGATATTAAAAATGTGATTTTAATAAATATGTGCTTAGTATTATTGATTTCTAATTGTTTTGTTTTATCTTAATGAATATTATCTAAAATCTCAGGGATAAATCTTAAAAGAAATCCATTAACAAGAAAAAATAACTGTAATTTTATTCTTTACTTCCTATTTTAACTAAATAGTTAAATTAGGAAAAATTACCAATGAAAGACGGGGGTAAGTACAAATGATGGAAGAGTTAGTTTCAAAGTTGTTCTATTTTTCAATCATACCCCCTCTGTTCCAAATATTTTATCTGAATTCTTATTCAGTTTCATTAGCCTTTCTAATTTAACATATTTTATTATATTAAAACTTAAATACTTGCACCCGGAGGGTGCATACATTTGCTAGTATATATATATACACATAGGGGATATATTAAAAAAGCCTTGTCTTTGAGGGATGGTTTGATGTGTGAGAAAAACGCAAGATTCCATAATTCTACGTAGTGTTTTATTGTGCCTGTGAATTAATATTTTGGAACATTAAATATCATCAGGGCTTGGTTTTTGAGCAAAAATAATAGAGATTTGATTTATATTCGTGAAGATAATTAATCTATCTATATATACATATATATATATATAAAGGGCAGTTGTATGTATATGTATGTCCGGGGGAAACTTCGAGAATAAAACAATTAACGACGAAGTATATATATATATATATATATATATATATATATATATATATATATATATATATACATTCACTATCA
>CM042171.1:7496496-7499067 GCA_023376005.1 Doryteuthis pealeii | reverse complement strand
CAGAGTAAAATAAAAAAATAATAAAAAAATGGGTGAAATTTGAAATCAAATATTTAAGACACTTCTCTGACATAGCTAATATTCGCTAAATTCCACTCCCACATTTTTTTATTTGGTGCGGAGTGGGGGGAGCACTCTATATAATTCAAACAACAATGGCAACCTTACCAAAGAGGCACTAGGCGTAAATGATTATATAATGCCACAACGCACCTGTTTATCTTTAGAATGATTTTCCTTCTTTCCTACCCTCACCCCTACTAGACTTCTTCACTCGCAACCCGCCTAGTTAATTCACAAGCCAAAATTGAAACATAGTCTAGAAAAACTGTCAGTTCTTAATATAAAGGCGGGGTTCACAATTCTTTGTTGGGATTTGAAATCAAGAGTCTTCGAAAATGTATTTGATTTCTTCTTATGAAAAGAAAATAAAAAAGAAAGAAGAAAATTGGTTGAATTATGGAGAAGGAAGAAGAAGAAGGAAATAATTCGAAACAATAAAAGGAATAAGTTAATTAAAAAAAAAAAAGACAATGTGTGGTTTTATTGATTAGTGATGATCGATATTTGATTTTCAGCGATTCTGATATGAATTTTTAAGGGCAGACCCAGTTTTTTTTTTTTTAAGATTGAGGTGGTAAAAGCTGGGGGATCCGAATGTTATGAATTTTGAAGAAGAAGAAGGGGAAAATATAAAGTTATGAATTAAAGCTGAATCTGAATTTTAGAAGAAAAAACAGAATAGAGAAAAAACAAAGAAAGAAAGAAAGAAAGAAAGAAAGAAGAAGAAGAAAGAGAAGAAGAAGAAGAAGAAGAAGAAAGAATGAGTTAGGTAAAGTAATGAACATCAGAAAGGGATGAAGGAAAATAAAATAAAATGAAGGAAGGGAGGAGAAGAAGAAAAAATGGGAAATTAAAAGAAGCAACAATAGAATATAAATGAAAAAGAAGAAAAGAAAAAAGAAACAGAAAGAAAGAAAGAAGAAAGGAGAAGAAAAGAAGAAGAAGAAGAAGAAGAGAAGAAGAAGAAGAAATGAAGAAATCAGAGAAGAATGAAGTGAAAGTGAGAGGAGAAGAAAAATAGGAGGAAAAAGAAAGAATGAAGAAAAATAAAAAGTGGAAATGAAAGAAAGTAAATGAAAGTGAGATTGAGAAGAAGAAGCTACAACAGTATCATAGCAGAAAGGAAAGAAAAAAGAAGAAGAATATGGTGAAGAGAGAGCAAGCAATGAAAAGAATTTAAAAAAAAAAACAAAAGAATGAGTTGGGTAAAGTAATAAACATCTGAACGATGAAGGAAAATAAAAAAATGAAGGAAGGGAGGAGAAGAAGAAGAAATGAAAATAGGAATTAGAAGAAGGAATTAGAAGAAAGCAATTATAAATGAAAAAAAAAACAAGTAAAGGAAGAGAGAAGAAGAGAGATATATATATATATATATTAATATTATATATATATATATATATATATATTTAATTATAATCTTGGTTTTAACAAACACGGGTTTGACGAAGAATTAATTTGTGTTATTATTTTTTTATTTAAATTAACTTTGATATATTTTATTACATTGAAACATAAATCTCTCTCTCTCTCTCTCTCTCTCTCTCTCTCTCTCTCTCTATCTCTATATATATATATATATATATATATATATATATATATATATATATATATATTAAATAAGTCGTATCTAATTTTGAAAATTAATTAATTAAAGGATTAATGAATTAGGCGAGATACCTATTCAAATGTAAGGTTAAAAAAATCGAAAACAATCAATCTCTGTATGTACATTTCGGTCTATTAGGCCTCATCAGCAAAAATGTACATACAGAGATTGATTAGGAACGACTTCCATTAAGCACATATTCTCCCAAAAATTGTCGGCTAAAAAAGCCATATCAAAACATATTGTTTGTTTGTTTACTTATATATATATATATATATATATATATATATATATAATACCTGAAGAATGACTGAGGACACACACACACACACACACACACACCACACACACACACACAGACGCATATATATATAATTTGCATCTCGGTTTAAAAAAACCGGGTTTGACGAAGAATTAATTTGTGTTATTGTTTTTGAATTTAAAATAACCTTGATATATTTCATTACATTAAAACTTAAATACGGTGGGTGAATATCATCATCATCATCATCATCTCTCTCTCTCTCTCTCTCTCTCTCTATATTATATATATATATATATATATATATCTTATTATAATGGAGATTGTTTTTTTTCTGTCTGTAACCGAAACTATATTACTACTCAAGTTACAATCCCTTAGTTATTGACATCGCATTCTCAATGATTTTATTTTTTTTATCTAAACCTCAATTATTAATAAAATTGTTTTACATTATTATTACTGTTGACCATATCTACATACAAACAACATGCAATTATATTTATATATACAACAAAATAGCGGTTTACAGTTTGAACGGAAAGGCTAATTTGCATATTGATATTAAAAATGTGATTTTAATAAATATGTGCTTAGTATTATTGTTTCTAACTGTTTGGTTTTATTTTAATGAATA
>CM042171.1:7476496-7491496 GCA_023376005.1 Doryteuthis pealeii | reverse complement strand
AACGGAAAATGAAAGAAAAGAAAAAGAAAGGAAAGAGAGAAAGAAGGAATTCTAAGCATAAAAAATGAATGAATTAAAATATAGCAAGAATTTAAAAATGAAAACGAGAAAGTTTCAAGAGTAAGAAGGAAAACATTATGAATAAAAAATAATGAAGAAAAGAATGTGAGAAAGAAGGAAAATGGAAAGGAATGAACGAATTAAAAGAAAAGAAGTGAAAATGAAGAAAAACGGAAAGGAAAGAAAAACAAAGAAGAAAAGAACGTGAAAAACAAGAATCAAAGAATAAAGAAAGAAAGACAACTTTAGATTTAGAAAGAAAAAAGAAAGAAAAGGGAAGACAGAAAAATTGACATAAAATTAAAGTTGGAATGAACGAAAGAAAAAAGAAAGAAAATTGATAAGTAAGAAAGAAAGAAAAAAAGAAAGAAGGAAAGAAAGTCAGAAAGAAAAAAGAAAGAAAAAACATAAGAAAGAAAAGACAGAAGAAAAAAAAGAATAAATAAAAGAAAGAAAGAACAAAAGAAAGAAAGAAAGAAATGAATAAATAAACAAAGAAAAATATCGTTAGTCTCATGGCTATGATAGATTCGTTCACTATACAGGCGCCAGAGGGCAGTTTTGAGTCCATTGTAATGGTTAGCAAGCTAAATTAGCAGACCATTGTTAGTGAGTTCGATTCTCGTTAGGCGCTCCATACTTCTGGCCTTGTGCCACATCTAAGCTAAGCTTAGTAAATTACTATAAAAGGCTAGAATTTTTTAATGATATTTGAATGAGATTCAAGCGAGACTGCCCCCCCCCCCAAGAATTGAAAGAGTCACACTTCACTGTTGTTTTTCTTCTTCTTTATCTCTCATTCACTTCCACTTGCTATACTATTGTCTAACGTTTAATGAATATGAAAGAAAGAATGCAAGAAAGAATGATTCGCAACAAAGAAAGAAAATGGAATAAGAAAAAAAAAAAGAAAGAAATCCGGTCAATGAATCTAAGAATAAAGATTAATTTTTAAACGAACAAAAACAAAACAAAAAAAAATCACGTTAATAATAATAAAAAAAAAAAAGAAGGAAATAAAAATTTTTAAAAATCCGATACACAGTGACGCAGTTCGGCTTAAAAGTCATATTTAACTTATCGAAATTGCGATGAACCAATATGAGGAAATAAAACGAGAAAAAGAAAGTCACCCTAGCAAAAAAATAAAAAAATAAAAATAAAATAAAAAATAAAAAATGGATAAAATTTGACACGTTGCTAACACATAACTAATCTCCTAACAAAAGTTTTGTTGTCGGATTAGCGTTGAAAGTGAAGACCATTAGAATTATTCACGATTCTACAACATTTCTACATTAAACTAAGACGCAAGAGGGAAGAACAGTGGACCGTGAGTTTCTCTCAACCAAAAAGTTTCAAGAATTTATTGAAGAACACGTCGGAAAAGGAATCGTTCTTCTAAATTCTAAACCACGTACCAATCTTTGGCGCTATGATAACTTTTGTAACTCTTGTTAAATCTATCGGCCATTTTTTTTCTCTCTGAATTCTCCCCCAATCCAACATTGTTCATACAATTGGAACTTTTACATTACCTAATTCTAAAAGCGATTTACCGACATATTTAATATGGTGTAATTTTTGGCAAGCTTGATTCGTAAACCATTGTCAATGAGTTCGATTCTCACTAGGTGCCCCATAATTTGTTCTTGAGCCTCATGTAAGTTAAGCTTAGTAAATAAGTATCGTCGTAGGTAATGGACTCGGCAACTGAGTTCAAATTCTGGACGAAGCCGTTTACATTTCACATAGCACGGCTCATAACCTTGAGAAAGGAACGAGGTATGTCAGAAAATTTCCAGGCTGATCGCATTTTTCGATCTGAGAGGCATCGTCCACTGCTAATCTTGCCACAGGGCCAGACGATAAACAATCATGTCTACAAAGAGATACTTTCTTTTTTTTTTGCTTCGTTCAGTACGAGAGAAGAGGCGAGAAGATGCGAGAGAAGATGCGAGAAGATGCGAGAGAAAGGCGAGAGATGTGGCTAGACAAATCGAGGGTGATTGCATTCAGCATCCGAGAGTTTTTATGTAATTTGAGTAATTGTTGTTGACTAGCCTTGTGCACCTTGCATAGAGAGGGAATACGCTGGTCTAGCACTATTTATATACGGCTGTCTGATAACGTCGGAGTAATTGGAGAGCCTGCAAAGGCCCTTCGGGGCCTGCTCCAGAGCGCTTCAGCCTCTGAAGTGGATTGGCAATAAAATTAACAGCGTCGATCCCAGGGGGCTATCACCCCTGGCAATACCTTCCCTCTTAATTTAAAGAGGAAGGGATGGGTTTATTGCCCAGCGCTTGAGGCGCCCCCCTCAAAGGGGAAAGCCGACGGGATCGACGCATTTTTTGTTCTTTCCCACCCATGAGCTTCGGCTAGTGGGTGAGCCCACATCAAAACGAGGCCTTGTGCCCAGCCCATACAAGTGGGGTAGGAAGCAAATACATCCTCCCAGGCAATACCTTACCCCTTGATTTAAAGGGGAAGGGCTGGGTTTATTGCCCAGTACCTGAGGCGCCCCATTGAGGGGTAATGCCGACGACGCATTTTTTATGCCTACCACCCATGAGCTTCGGCTTGACGACGGACGCATATAGGATTGCCGGGATCTTTACCAATACTCACGAAGGACTTATACGATTACCAGAGGAGGCGCGTGGTGTAATGGTTAAAGTCCTTTAAAGGAAATGGACACGTCGCCCTGAGTTCAAATCCTGGATGTGGTAATTGCATTTCACTTTGCGCTAATACCCTTGGGAAAGGTATTAATCCTACTCTCCCTCCAGCTATGGGTAAATAGTTGGGTAGACTGGACTATTTAACCTTGGCTAGGTAACCAATCTAGGAGAAGGAAAACTCTGAATTTAAACCTGTTAAACTCCGCATAAGAAATTGACCTTGTGTCACATCCTGCTCGTGCGGAGGGGTATGGTAAATATATATACGATTACCAGTAACTCAGGACACTTTAGTATCCAAAGGATTCACATTGTCGACGGACTCTTTATGAAGGATTCCATCAGATAAACGCTTCTGCTATAAGGCCAAGCAATGGCTCTTAAAAACTTAACAAGGGCAATAGTCCGAATAATACAAATAATACTACTTAGACCTTTTTACTTCTCACCCTGAAGGTCATCTTTATTTATTTATTTATCTATCTATGATTGTTATTATTACTAGCAAATATATGCACCCTCTGGGTGCAAGTGTTTAAGTTTTAATATAATAAAATATCACATTAAATCAGAAAGGCTAAGGAAACTGAATAAGAACGCAGAAAAAATTGGAACAGAGGGGGTATGATTGAAAAATAGAACAACTTTGAAACTAACTCTTCCATCATTTTACATTACTCCTGTCTTTCATTGCTAAATTTTCTTAATTTAACTATTTAGTTAAAATAGGAAGTAAAAAATAAAATAACAGTTATTTCTTCTTGTTAATGGATTTCTTTTAAGATTTATCCCAGAGATTTTTGCTCATATTCAATAAGATGAAACCAAACAATTAGAAATCAATAATACTAAGCATATATTTATCAAAATCACATTTTTAAGATCAATATGCAAATTGGCCTTTCCATTCACACTGTAAACCGCTATTTTGTTGTATATATAATAACACTTGCATGTTATTAGTATGTAGATATGGTCAACAGTCTTAATGATGTAAAACAATTTTATTAATAATTGAGGTTTAAATAAAAATAATATCATGGAGAATGTGTGTAAATAACAAAAGGAATTGTGATTTGTATAGTAATAGTTTCGGTTATAGACAGAAAAACACACAATCTCCATTATAATAAGATGTATTTTTTTTACATCTTGGAGAGTGTTCGAACGTTGCCAAAACACCGTTTGCCCTACTCCAGAGAACACAAACTGATTTAGTGAAATTCACCGTTGGTAGCCGTGACGATGGTACCGATGGCGGTCAATGAGTTAAAACAGACGAGAGGAAGTCTTAGACGGCTTGCTTGAAGAAGCGTTTCTGTAGACAGTGCTTGATAAAGGATTGGCCGATATTTTGATGGTGCTAATGCCATCGGCCTGCACCCCTACCCCTAACCCTCAACCCGCTTCATTCCTTTTGGCAACTGGTCGGTCGAAATCAGACTGACATTGTGGCATCAATTATGCCAAAACAAGCCAGAGGTTTATTCACTGTAACGTCCGTCACTACTCGACTGCTTTGCGCGGCCATTAGCTCGGAGCTAATCACGGCTTCACCTATCACAAGTAGATCTAGGTCAGTTATTCAAACGTGGGCCGTCGGTAAGAGAGGAGCGAAATACCGTCCAAATTTGCAATGTAGCTGTGTGTGAGTCTTTTTGCAGATCAGGTAGGTATTAGATATTTAACAAGGATATAGATAAAGTAAGTGCTAAACGACCAGGTTAATGTTGCCAAACCATTGCTCCCAGGCAAGGATTCAGTGATTGTTAACGATATATATATATATATATATATATATATATATATATATATATATATATGAGTTTAGGAGGGTTGGAGTAAATCCGACAGAATGTGGTAATGAATAGAGGGAAAAAGTGAAAAAAAAATAGCAACTCAAACACATAGATGTAAGATATATATTTCGTCCTGCCTTGAAAAAGACTGTTGAAGGCAGGATGAAATATACACCCTACATCTAATTGTTTAAGTTGTTCTTTTTGTCTATTTTTTTCCCCTATATTCTTACCACACACACACACACACACACACACACACATATATATATATATATATAATATATATTATATATATAAGAGATTTATCCAAAACTTGGTAGTAAGGGATGATTCTATATGTGATTTCTAAGATCCACTGTACTAATATTGATGATCCAGTATGTATAAATACAGCAAATCTTTAAATCACTGAAGAGAGCTCAATGTATAATAACCTTTTAGATTATATACAGAGCAATATTTATCAATAAAGGAAGGAAGAACTCAATACCGTAATTCCATAATAATTTTATTTCGACAAAATTGGGCCCATATAAATCTAAGTTGATTTAAACCGGCTCCCAAATTTTCGTCTCATCAGATGGGTCTCAATTCACTTATATAACTAGATATAGTGAATTGAGACCCATCTGATGAGACGAAAATTTGGGAGCCGGTTTAAATCAACTTAGATTTATATAGGCCCCAATTTTGGTCGAAATAATTTATTATGGAATTACGGTATTGAGTTCTTCCTTCCTTTATTGATATATATATATAATATATATATATATATATATATATATATATATATATATATATATTATAGGATGCGACATAAGGTCAATATCTTTAGCAGAGTTTAACAGGTTGGAATTCAGAGTTTCCCTTTTCATAGACTGATTACCTAGCCAAGGTTACAGAGCCCAATCAGCCCTACTATTTTCCCATACCTGACGGGGGGGGGGGTTCATACTTTTCCTAAGGGTATTAACGCTAAGTAATATGCAAACAGCCACGTCCATGATTTCAACTCGGGTCAACAAGTCCATTTCCTAAGACTCTAACCATTACAGCACACGTTCTATATGCTAATGTGCCTAAAGATACATTAAAAAGTGTCAATTAGATCTGATATAGACTTGTTACTTACCAATGTTACAGAGCCCAATCTGCTCTACTATTTATCCATTACTGGACCGAATTCATACCTTTCCCAAGGGTACTATGTAAGATACAAACATTCAAATTTCTTATTCAATGTTTGGCTGGACTTGCACAAAAGTTGTCAAAATTAAGGTGACCCAGAAAAAACAGAACCCACAAATTTTGTAATAACTGTTAATTTTAACTATGGGGGTCTAGGGTTAGTGTTTAGGGTTAGGGTTAGGATTAGGATTAGGATTAGGGTTTGCATTTAGGTTTAGTTTAATAGGAAAATGAATAATTGGGTTCTGCTCTTTCTGGGTCACCCTGTATACCAGTGATCCAAGAAAAAAAGAACCCACAAATTTTGTAATAAATATTAATTTTAACTATGGGGGTCTTGGGGTTAGGGTTTAGGGTTAGGGTTAGGGTTAGGATTAGGATTAGGGCTGGGGTTTAGAGTTAGTTTGATGGGAAAATGAATAATTGGGTTCTGTTTTTTCTGGATCACCCAGTGACCCAGAAAAAACCGAACCAACAAATTTTGTAATAAAACTGTTATTTTTAACTAGGGGGTTTAGAATTAGGGTTAGGGGTTAGGGTCAGTTTTAGGGGTTAGGGTTAGGGTTGGGGTTGCGGTTTAAGGTTAGTTTAATGGGAAAATGAATAAATGATGTCGGTTCTGTTTTTTCTGGGTCTCCTTAATTTTGACACCTTTGTGCAAGTTCAGACCAATGTTTTATTTCTATTAAAATAAAATTCCACGCAAGAATTATGTATTCCTAGGAATATTGTACATTTTTAGGTTGAACTGTCAATACTGTAAGATTAAAGGTGATATATTTGAAGGTAAAAACTCCGACAAGGGTTGTTATACAAAACATTTAATATGGTACAGCACATGGATATAACAAGATACATAATGCTTAGGTGTACATAAACATACATACAAAAGTAGAAGGGAAAAACATAAAAGTACAGACATGAGACTAATAATAGTCCATGCTGTATAAATCACTTACAGTAATGTAAGGGGGTCGAAGCCCCTACGAGAAGGGGTAGACCGTGTATAACCCATGTGTCTCGTAGGTCGAGCGACAAGAAAAGAGAGAAAGAGACGTTCAAACCAGCCGCTTAAATATAAAACGGTCCCTAGCGGGAACCAGCGAAGTAAACGGGCAGACAACTTTCAGGCAAATACGAAACTAACGCTACAATACTTTATAATTTAGGTGAAAGATCTCCACACAGCCTCGTCTAGGAATTGAACTCGGTTCGGCAAGTCCGTTTCCAACGACTCTAACCATTACACCATGCGTTCTATATGCTAATGCGGTTGAAGATACTTTAAACAAGTGTCAATTAGATTTCAAATAATAAAAGAACCAATCGGTCCAGTTGAGACACATCAAATGACTAAAAGCGCTCCCAATGCCCTCCATTGCCAGAACATCTCAAGCTTTGATGTGTCTGTTATTTGTCAAAAGTTCTTGTGTCGCAGACGTTTGGCAATTCTCAGCACGACGCGACGGCTGGACGATCGTAATGACAAACGAAATGACAGTTTCAATCGTATTATTTCCCGTTTTATCAATTATAGATGCTCTTCTATTATCATTTTTTGTTTAATTATCTTCTGATAGGCGAATATTAAATAAAGAAAACAAAATCATAACGCAAAAGTGACTCGAATGTAGTGTTATTCTCATCTAGGTTGCGTTCAAGTCAAAAATGACAATGACTTCTGTATTATCAGATTAATGTAGTCTTTTTACTAATCTAGGCCGCGTTCCACTTGTAATACAAAATTCATTGTCATTTTTTTATCAAAAGCATTTTTATACTCAATATATTTACCCAACACGTCTGCAGTGGTCAAAGTGTTGGACTACGATATCGTAAAAAGAAAAGAAAAAAACAAAAAACTTAAAGTAGACAGCGAAGGAGTCTAGTGACTTTTTATAAGTGCTAGACCAAGGAGATTGTTTTGCATTTTTAAAACGTGCTCAATACGCATAATTAATATGATAATAAATAATAATTATATATATTACATGTGACACAAGGTCAATTTCTTAAGCGGAGTTCAACAGGAATTCCCTTCTCCTAGACTGGTTACCTAGCCAGCCCTGCTATTTAGCATAGCTGTAGGATTCATACCTTCCCAAGGGTATTAGCGCTAAATGAAATGCAATTACCACGTCCAGGATTTGAACTCGGCGACGAGTCCATATGACTTTAACCATTACACCACGCGCTTCCTACTTTTAGACTCCATGAGTCTTTACATATGTTTCTGGTTCTTCAGGGTAATTCTGACTCTCTCTCTCTCTCTTTCTTCCCTTCTCTCTCCATCTCTCTCTCTCTCTCTCTCTCTCTCTCTATATATATATATATATATATATATATATATATATATATATATATGTTGTATTTTAGGTGGTCTCCGTATGCTTCTCTCGGTATATATATTTTCAAAAAATTTTTTTTTAAATCGGGCGTTATTATGAAGCATTAAAAATGTATAAATGAATGAACTCGATATTATGGAGATTCACTTATTTTTTAATTATTTTTGTCATAAATTTTCAGGTTCGTTAGATACCCTTTGTCAAATGTTATTACTGTTTAACGGCTTCTTTGTCCTGTTGTTATCGACAGTGGCAGCGTCTGTGAAATATTTATAATAACGGAGAATTCCGATGTCTGCGTTTAATCCCTTCACGTGCGTTTGTAATTTTAGAATCCATTTAGTTTCTGATTGTTTTCTAGATTGCGTTGTTCGAAAATGCGTGTTCTAATCAGATGCATTTAAGGTGTGTAAGGTTGTGTGATAAGGTGTTAAAATATAAGGTGTTAAAATAAAGTATATATATATATATATATATATATATATATATATATATATATATATATCCTAGAATTGGCTTACCGGCTTCACTTAGGTTGAGGGGGATTTATAAAAAATTTATAAAAAAATTGGTCTTACAGATTCATTATTATTTATTGTGAGTTTGATCTGCCCTATGAAAGTCCCAACGTAAATATATTATAATAGAGTAAGAAATTTTTATTCAATAATTTAAATCAAAAAAACAAAAAAAAACAACATATAAATGAGGCGATCAATTCAGTCAATCAGTATTATATTTCAAAGCAAAAAATGAAAGATATAATAAAAAAAACACCCCCCCCCAAAAAAAACATCAAAAGAACAAAACAAAAAAAAAAGACAAAATGAAAGAAATGAATTAGCGCGCTAATGACTTTCAATTCTATTACGATACAATTTTTAATTTTTAAATATCTCCCAAATATAAATAAAATCTTCATTATTTTGCACAAAAAGCAAGCTCTACTAATAGTGAATATGTATATATAATTTACTTCAATGTTATTTGTTTTATTTTCGTGATTTCCTCATGACATATATAATACATACACATATGCTATATATATATATATATATATATATATATATATATATATATATATATATATATAAAATGTTCTGTTCCAACGGGAGAAACTTCAATATTTTAGAAAAAAAGGAAGGCCCGCAAAATGTATTTTGTTCTCAGAAAATTTTTAAAAATTCTTTTTGTTTTACATGTGCAACACGTGTTTCAGATCTTTTGGTATCTTCTTCAGGCTGTGTGTGTGTGTGTGTGTGTGTGTGTGTTAATGTTGCGTTGACAGGTTATCGCTGATGCTATCTTCAGACCATTTGGTCTGAAGATCACACAATTCTCAATTAACAGGTGCCACTAACCTATGTCCACGCTACCTTAACTTATATATAGACACACACACACACACACACACACACACACACATATATATATATATATATATATATATATATATAGTGGAAGCGCGTGGTGCGATGTAATGGTTATGTCATGAGAAATGGACTCGTCACCCCGAGCTCAAATCCTGGATGTCGTGACTGCATTTAATTTAGCGCTAATACCCTTGGGAAAGGTATGACTCCAACTATTCTACGTCCAGCTGGGGATAAATAGTAGGGTAGACTGGGCTCTTTAACCTTGGTTAGGCAGCCGGTCTAGGAGAAGGAACACTCTGAATTCAAACCTGTTAAACTCCGCTTAAGAAATTGACATTGTGTCCCATCCTGCTCGTGCAGAGGGGTTGGTATATATATATATATATATATATATATATATATATATATAGTTTTTGGTTTTTTTTCTGTAGTTAGGGTCTTTCCATGTCTGGTTTAACCAAGCTGATGCAGGTAGACCATAAGGTCTTTACTATATATATATATATATATATATATATATATATATATATATATATATATATATATGTATATATATATATATATGACGAAGGTGGTGCAGATGAAACGTTCAATTCTATAGCCGGAATTTTAAAAAAAAATGTTTAAATTTAAAAAAATTCCGGCTATAAAATTGAACGTTTCGTCGGCACCACTTTCGTCTTATAGCGGTCCACTCATACCGTCTCTCAATATATATATATATATATATATATATATATATATATATATATACTTACTAATCCTTATACATCTCCTTGGTCTAGCGATAGTGAAAAAAGGATAGACTCCTCACTGTCTGGCTGATAACGAATTTAGGCCATCGTACAACTTATATATATATATATATATATATATATATATATATTATATATATATATATAAAGGACGTATCTTCGTGTTTTAAAATTTGTTTCCTTCGTTTCTTCTTGCTTATGTATCTTATATTTTGCCAAAAGATTTTCGAATCATTATTTGGATTAAGAGCGGGCTGGGGGAAAGGGAGCGAAATATTTAAATAACTAAAAAGTGTTATATAAATAAAAAGCAATATATTCTTGTTATTTAAAAAAAGGAAAATAGAAAATAAAAGAAAGGTCAGAATCGGAGCCGAAAATCGGTAACGAGTGTGGCCACCATTAAATTAGACACGCTGTCTGCTCAAACGTAATAAAAGTTAAATTAATGTTTAGAAAAGTTCGTAAATGTGTCTGTAAATTGTAAGTTATATGAAACACACGCTGTGTGGTCACAGACAGGAAGTATTTGATCATACTGTGAGCAGAAATCGAAAAAAATAAAGAACTTTGTGTTGCACAACACATATACACTTATTCACACACACACACACACACACACACACACACACACACACATATATATATATATATATATATATATATATATATATATATATATGCCTATGTGTAGCACAGAGATCTGTATATATATATGCATATGTGTAGCACAGAGATCTGTGCGGTAAAGCATCTGTATGGAATATATATATATATATATATATATATATATATATATATATATATATATATTCTGGTGAAAAAATATTCACCAGAATTAAAACTTCCAAAAACAAAAGCCAAAAAACAAATTTTGAATCCTAGGACCGGAAAAAGATACAACTGTAACCATTGATTCCTGTTTGTCCGACTTCACCTCAACCAAATATATATATATATATATATATATATATATATATATATATATATATATATATATATATATTATCATAAACGTATATGGTAAGAACCTACTCGAATTTCACCATGAGGATCTTCAGGTTTAACTTGCATCAACTAAACATTGTGACCATTTTCACCAGTAAGTCACTTTTTCCACAAATACCACACACACACACACACACACACAACACACACACACATACATATATATATATATATATATATATATATATATATATATATATATATATATATACATATATATATGTGTGTGTGTGTGTGTGTGTGTGTATATACACACAAATAAAAATGAATTCTTTTTGTGCCGTCTGTCTGATGACACTAAAAAGATTTTAAGGAGTTTTAGAAATTTATTTAAATTTCTAAATCCTTTTAGGTTTTCGTCGAAATAAATTTATAACAGAATGACGGTTTTTTAAAAGTTTTTCCTTCCTTTTAAATGTAAATATTTCCCTGCATTTAATCTTAAAAAGATTATTATACAATGAGATCTCTTTGAGGATTGATAAAAATCTCTGTATTTGCACCTACTAAAACATGCGATAATTATCCAGTGTGATTTTGAAAATCTCATGTATATTCATCCCTTGCTACCTGTTTTGGATAACTTATATTTATATATATATATATATATATATATATACATATATATATATATATATATATGAAGTAGGTAGAAGGATGGTGAACAAGAAATGAAAACTCAAAACAAATCTAAGAGTTGAAACGTTTCGTCCGAATTCATACGCACATCATCGGTCAAATGATTTTTATTGAAAGCAAAATTTCGTGCATGTACAAGTGAATTTCGTGAGGGGAGTGAGTTAGTAGCGGAAGTGAAGGGAGGGAGGTTAGGGGCGGACATGAAAGAAGTGAGGGTATCTCCCTATATATATATATATATATATATATATATATATATATATATATATATATATATATATATACTGTGTCATTTGTGCATATATAGATGTAGATAGGGTGCTAGGGCCCAATATTTCACTTGTAGTACAAGTACAGAGGGCTGACGATCAAGTTACCTTAAAATACAGGTTCCCGCTACATCACCGTTAAGTTAAGCAGTAGTAAGCTTAAGTATTTAGTTGGGTGACAATTTAAGCAACAATTTAAGAAACTGAATATCAAACCGACTTCATTCGACATTAAATGAAAATCCTACAATTCACATAAGGACCGGTTTAGCTCATTCTGTTGAGCGCCCGTCTGGGAACCACAAGGTCCCTGGTTCGATATTGACCCTCTAACATCTGTGATACTATGGTTGAAGACGAACATGGCCAGAACAAATAAATAAATAAATAAATGAATAAGAAAGAGAATGGTTTAAAGCCAGGCATAAGTAAAAGGGGTGGGTGGCTGACCCTTTTACGAATCCAAAGATTAGGTCGTAAAGTTGACCTGTACGGCCACCATAAAGAGACCTGTACGGCCACCATGAAATGGGACCACTTGATGATAATATCTTAGGCACCCAGGTATTAAAAACAAAAGGGATTTTTAGGAGAAATTCTCTTTTGAAAAAAATTAATGATCAACGTATTGAAGACGTATTGTCTGAAAAAATATTTAAGTACTTTAATTTTAAGGGTTAATGACGACTAGAAGTCTGCGATTTATTTTAAGTACTGGCCATCTATGTGGTCCGGAGAAGATGGTTGGGGGAAGGGGAATTTGACATAAATAAAGCTAAACTCGAGCACTAAGCAGTTACAACTCGGCCGTTGGGGTGTTAAGATCGCCGGTAGGGATAGACAGTAGCAGCCAGCGAAGTATCAAACACACCCTTCTTCCATCCGTGTCTTGTTTACACTTGTAGTTGTTGTTTTGTTTTTAATCCTTGTGAGCCTGTTTTTCTGACTCGTGCCTTAAATTCGGCCAGCACATAATTCACAACGCTTGGGGAACTAGACAAAGTACATCGAAAGCGCAGAGTGCAGAACAGGTCTTCTCACACATCCTATGAGTAGCCCAGGAATCGGTGCAATAAAGTGAGAAGCTGATGGTAGGTGTGGCAATCCACCTCAGACGCAAAAACAATCTCCTTGATCTAGCGCTAGTGAAAAGAGGATAGATTCCCTCGCTGTGTCATTGATACCGACTTTAGGCCACACCGACGACCAAAAATCGTCTAGTTTTTTTAATATCCGTTATTAAGAAATGAATAAAACCAATAGGAATTGGGATTTTAAATGTATTGCATCACTTATAGATTGATTTAACCCAGTTAGATATTCTTCTTGCGTGTCACCTAGTGTGTGACGACATCATCGACACAAAAACGCTATAGTGTCGAATTCAAATGTAAAATGAAAAGAAGTAACAACTTTAAGCGTTCTCTCATCTTCGAAATAGTCATTTTTGTGGATCACGTGTTAGGGACTGGTTAGCTCAGTCGGTAGAAATCACAAGTTTCCTAGTTCGAAACCGGCACTCGCCAACTCAGCCTATGAGTAGCACAGGGATGTGTACGGTAGATTAAGGAGCTGATGGTACGCATGGCGCTCCATCTCAGTCGCAAAAATCATCTCTTTGTTGAAGCGTTAGTAAAAAGGGAATAGATTCCCTAGCTGATTGGCTAATACTGACTTTAGGCCACATTCATTGTTTCTGGACATTAATCCTATCCGTTCTCATAGGATATTGAAAACATGAAACCAGCAGGGCTTGTTATATCATAATATAATGGAGAATGCGTGTTTGCCTGTAACCGAAACTATATCACTACTCAAATCACACTTCCCTTAGGTATTTACGTCACATTCTCCATGATGTTATTTTATATTATTAATCAAAAAATATTATTAAAATAAAAAAAATGATTATATTAATAAAAATTAGCCTTATCAGCATACTAATAAAATATAATGTTATCTATGTATAAAACGAAATATCGGTTTAAAGTGAGCAGGGAAGTCTAATTTGCATATTGATATTATAGATTTGATTTTAACAAATGTGTGCCTAGTATTATTGAATTCTAATTACTTGGTTTATTCTAATGAACATGACCAAAAATCTCGGGGATAGATCTTAAAAGAAATCCCTAAATATATATATATATATATATATATATATATATATATATATATATATAAAGTTTATTGGCAGTGATGAATTTAAAAAGGCCGCGTAAAAGCATATGCATGTTGTAAAATATTTTTTTTTTAAAGAAAAGTGAGGGTACCCTGATTAGATTTTTAAAGAAAAGTGAGGGTACCCTGATTAGATTTAAAATCTAAAATGAATTGATATTTTTTTCGTTCAATGCTCATCAGAAAAAAAAGTACATTGATAAATGGTGTTATTGTGGTTTGGTTTTGTTTTGTTGTAGACGATGGAATAGTCAGAGAGAAAACGAGAAAAGGATTTTTTTTTCTCAATAGGACAAAGAATTCGTAAAAATAAGAAAATTACGAACCATAGGTGGGGGGGGGTCGAAAATTGCGAGTCCCTTCGTTGGATAAGTTTAGGCTTGAGGTGCCGAATAGGAGTAACTGATGAGACTGCTTCTGAACGCACAGGAAAGGTTGGGTGCGAGAAATAAATAAAGACTCAAGGATCTGTAGTTGTAGCTCGCTGTTTGAACTGCAGAGGACCGAAAACATGGCTGGATGGTAGGACCGAGCGCAAGTGGAGTTTCTTAATATATATATATATATATATATATATATATATATATATATATATATAGTAAAATTTTATAGACTGTTTATTTAAGAATGCAATATATCAGTTATCCAAATTTCAGAACGATATCTCTAGTAAAATTTCGGGAATTTTCAATG
>CM042171.1:7461496-7471496 GCA_023376005.1 Doryteuthis pealeii | reverse complement strand
AAAAATACACGAGTGTAAAGAAGAAGGAAGTTTGAAATGAGGCAAAGAAGTTGACGGTATGAAGAAGAAGAAGAAGAAGAAGAAGAAGAAGAAGAAGAAGAAGAAGAAGAAGAAGAAGATAGTTGAGTCAAAGAAAAAGAAGAAGAAGAAGAAGAAGAAGAAGAAGAAGAAGAAGAAGAAGAAGAAGAAGATAGTTGAGTCAAAGAAAAAGAAAAAGAAGAAGAAGAAGATACTTGAGTCAAAGAAGAAGAAGCAGAAGAGGAAGACTTGAGTCAAAGAAGAAGAAGAAGAAGAAGAAGAAGAAGAAGAAGAAGAAATATCCAGGTTGCAGATGGTTGAAGAAAAATACGAAGAAGAATAAGAATAAGAAGCAGAAGCAGAAGAAGAAAATGAAGAAGGAAGAGGAGAGGGAGGATGAAGAGAAGAAGAATGGATGATGATGGTGATGTGGAGGAGGAGGGGGATGAGGAGGAGGAACTGACTCATCCAAACGAAACATAAACATCGTACATAATCAAAAAAATTGTCAGATATTGGATATCCTGTAGCATAGTCACCGATGACTTCTATATCATCGACGGCTGATTGTCTGTTGAGGGAAGGGAAACACAAAGAACTTGATGAGTCATACCAAGTTTAAAGTCAATGGAAACTTGGGGACAGGGTCCTTGAGTATAAACCCCTAACCCCCGATCAGAAGGGCACGCCTGTTCGAGGGCCACAATATAGTACGTTTCATATATTTATTTAGGGTCCATATATCTTATATAAAAATACTACTTTATGAAAATTCACATGTAGTAGAGTGATGGTCCATATATTTTATATAAATACTACTTCATGAAAATTCACATGTAGTGGAGTGTGGGTCCATATATTTTATATAAAAATACTACTTCATGAAAATTCACATGTAATAGAGTGAGGGTCCATATATTTTATATAAAAATACTACTTCATGAAAATTCATATGTAGTAGAGTGAGAGTCCATATATTTTATATGAAAATACTACTTCATGAAAATTCACATGTAGTAGAGTGAGGGTCCATATATTCTATATAAATACTACTTCATGAAAATACACATGTAGTAGAGTGAGGGTCCATATATTTTATATAAATACTACTTCATGAAAATTCACATGTAATAGAGTGAGGGTCCATATATTTTTATATAAAATACAACTTCATGAAAATTCACATGTAGTAGAGTGAGAGTCCATATATTTTATATAAAAATACTACTTCATGAAAATTCACATGTAGTAGAGTGAGAGTCCATATATTTTATATAAAAATACAACTTCATGAAAATTCACATGTAGTAGAGTGAGAGTCCATATATTTTATATAAAAATACTACTTCATGAAAATTGACATGTAGCAGAGTGAGAGTCCATATATCTAATTAAATACTACTTCATGAAAATTCATTTGTAGTAGAATGAGGGTCCATATATTTTATATAAAAGTACAACTTCATGAAAATTCACATGTAGCAGTGTGAGGGCCATATATTTTATATAAATACTACTTCATGAAAATTCACATGTAGTAGAGTGAGAGTCCATATATTTTATATAAATACTACCTCATGAAAATTGACATGTAGCAGAGTGAGAGTCCATATATCTAATTAAATACTACTTCATGAAAATTCATTTGTAGTAGAGTGAGGGTCCATATATTTTATATAAAAATACTACTTCATGAAAATTCACATGTAGTAGAGTGAGAGTCCATATATTTTATATGAATACTACTTTATGAAAATTCACATGTGGTAGCGTGGGGTTTTGTATATTTTATATGAATGTATGAAAATTGACATGTGCTAGATTTGCGGGGTGCATTTTTTATATAAATTCTACTTTACGAAATTTGACCTGTATTAAAGAGGATTCCCGAATCATATATGGAGCGACGTATCATATATTCGGCGTGGGAGCATGAAAGTCCAGCACCGGTTTTGATAGTGAATTTTATCCTTGCATTTTTACATTCTTTTTCATTCAAGTTCCAATCAACATTTTTATTTTATCAGGAACATCTGAATTATTAAAGTAAAGCTCTCTTGAAGGAACATAGAGGGGGCGTATCATATATTCGGAGTGGGGACATAAAAATCTAGCACCGTTTTTGCTTTATGATTTTATCCTTGCTTTCTTTACACTCATTGACGGGGCCGGGTTAGCTCAGTCGGTAGAGCGTTCGGCTAGTTCGATACCGGTCCTCGCCAACTCAGCGTATGAGTAGCACAGGGATCTGTACGGTAAAGTAAGGAGCTGATGGTAGGTGTGGCGCTCCACATCAGATGCCAAAACAATCTCCTTGGTCTAGCGCTCGTGAAAAGGGGATAGACTCCCTCGCTGACTGGCTGATACCGACTTTGAGCTGGGTTAGCTCAGTCGGTAGAGCGTTCGGCTAGAAACCACAAGGTTCCTAGTTCGATACCGGTCCTCGCCAACTCAGCGTATGAGTAGCACAGGGATCTGTGCGGTAAAGTAAGGAGCTGATGGTAGGTGTGGCGCTCCACCTCAGATGCCAAAAAACAATCTCCTTGGTCTAGCGCTATTGAAAATGGGATAGACTCCCTCGCTGACTGGCTGAAACCGACTTTAGGCCGCCCCGACGACTTTACTTACAGTGAACTCTAGGATCATACATAGGGGGGGGGGTATCATACATTCGCAGTGGGGCGTATGAACATATAGCGCCAGTTTTACTTTAAAATCTCGCCCTTGCTTTCTTTACACACTTTTTTCAATCAAGTTCCAATCAAGATGTTTATTTTACCAGGAACAGTTGAATTATGGAACGAAATTGTTCCTGAATATTTTCGAGCAGCATTTGACCTTCAGGCCACCAAGTCTAATATCATTAAATATCTCAAAGGTCCTTGGATCGCTGAGTCACTCCCCATCTATGAATACACTCCTATTCCTATAGCACATCGCAATTTTATATTCTAGCCCATTTACGTTGAATAGCGTTTTCTAAAAAGTATGTTAGGAAAAACACCACATAAATATTTTAGAAGATTTTTCCCGGCCATATTTTAGTGAAATAACATTTCCAATGCATTTTAAAGGTAAAAATAATTCCTAATGCATTTTTTATGTAAACATCGTTTCCAGTGTATTTTTATGGGGAAAAAATTTTTTTTAATGCATCATTATAATAAAAAAAAAAGAATGTCCCGTATATTTTTACAATTGAAATTAATTTCTAGCGCATTTAAAAAATAAAAAAATTTCCACTGCAGTTCATTGTAAAAATAATTTACAACGTATTTTTAAAACAAAAATAATTTCCAATCGTTTTTATAATAGAAACTAATTTCCAATGTATTTTATACTTACAATAATTTAAAATGCATTTAATAGTTAAAATCCTGCCCATCAATTCTATTGCATTTTATAGTAGAGAACAATTTTCAATGCGTATTTATAGTAACAATCATTTTCAATGCATATTTATTATAATAATAATAATAATAATAATAATAATAATAATAATAATAATAATAATAATAATAATAATAATAATAATAATAATAATAATAATAATCATTTTCAATGTATTTTCATAGTTGAAAATCTTTTCCAGTGTATTTTTTATAAGAAAAATCATTTTAATGTATTTTGATAATAATAATCACTTTCAACGTATGTAAAAAATTATTATAAAAATCGTTTTCAATGCCTTTTTATTGCAGAAAATCATTTCTTGTGCATTTTTATAGTAAAAATAATTTTCAATGCATTTTTATAATAGAAAATCATTTCCTGTGAATTTTTATAGTAAAATAATTTTCAATGCATTTTTATTGTAGATAAAAGTTTCCTAAAGTATTTTTATAGAAGAAATCATTTTCAATGCATTTTTATTGCAGAAAATCATTTCAAATGCATTTTTAGAGTAATGATTATTGTCCAATGCATTTTTATAGTAAAAATAATTGTCAATGCATTTTTATAGTAGAAAAAGTTTCCTAATGTATTTCTATAGTAGAAATCATTTTCAATGCATTTTTATAGCAGAAAATCATTTCAAATGCATTTTTAGAGTAATGAATTTTTAAAGTAAAATTTTTAATGCATTTTAGTAGAAAAAGATTCCTAATGTATTTCTATAGTAAAAATCATTTTCAATGCATTGTTATAGCAAAAATCATTTCCAATGCATTTTAGAGGAATAATCATTGTCCAATGCATTTTTATAGTAAAAATAATTGTCAATGCATTTTTATAGTAGAAAAAGTTTCCTAATGTATTTCTATAGTAGAAATCATTTTCAATGCATTTTTATAGCCGAAAATCATTTCCAATGCATTTTTACAGTAATAATTATTATCCAATGCATTTTTATAGTAAAAATAATTTTCAAAGCATTTCTATAGCAGAAAAAAGATTCCTAATGTATTTCTATAGTAGAAATCATTTTCAATGCATTTTTATAGCAGAAAATCATTTCAAATGCATTTTTTGAGAAATAATTATTGTCCAATGCATTTTTATAGTACAGATAATTTTCAATGCATTTCATTGTAGAAAAAAGATTCCTTATGTATTTCTATACTAGAATACATTTCGAATGCATTTTATAGCAGAAAATCATTTCCAATGCATTTTAGAGGAATAATCATTGTCCAATGGAATTTATAGTAAAAATAATTTTCAATACATTTTATTGTAGAAAAAAGTTTCCTAATGTATTTCAATACTAGAAATCATTTCCAATGCATTTCTAGAGTAATAATTATTGTCCAATGCATTATATATTAAAAATATCTTTAAATAGAAAAAGAAAGCAAGCATCTTTCTTACCTTGCACATACAATACGACTTGTTTGATTTTGACTGGGTCTGTATTTATCTGACACATGTATAATCCTTGATCATCAGATGTTACTTCCCGTATATGCAAGTTCCAATTGGCCACATAAGGCCGTTCAACACTCACACGGACATCGTCAATCACTCGACGATTCTCTAGTGTCAACAATGAAAGTTTGTTATCCATCCAAACAACCTGAAAAGATAAAAAGAAAACAATCTTATATAATTAACTATTAACACATGATTGGGTAGGATAAAAACTACAATGGAACTGTGCAATTGATAAAAAATAACAAAAACGGTCTAATGAAAAAATTGATAATTAATAGTGATCGATTGTTTGATTTCAACGGCATATCAACCCGTCTAGAGTTATTTCATGACAGTTAAAAAATAAATCTATTTCTTACGACTCTAACCAGTACACCACGCGCCTCCGAAGTAAACATCACATAGAGTATATAATTGATTGGTTATGATCAAATCTACAACGGAACTGTGCAAAGAATGAAAAACGACAAAACGGTGCAATGGAAAGTAAATAAAAAAGTGAAATAAATTCGGTGGCGTTATTTATTTATTTTCCCATTAAACTAACTCTAAACCCCAACCCTAAACCCAACATTCACCCTAACTCTAAACCCTAACCCTAACCCTTGTTGGACTTAAACATTAGAAGAAATTAAAATTAAAATTAACAGGTTTATTACAAAATTAGTGGGTTCTTTTTTTCTGGGTCACTCTGTAATATTATGTTACTCCACTAGGGGGGTAGGGTTAGGGTTAAGTTTAGGGTTTAGGGTTAGGGTTAGGGTTAGGACTATCTCTCTTAGAAGCTAACATCTGACTGTAGTTTTGATTTAAATTCATTGTAGTTACATTATGCCCTTCAAAATGTGTTTTACAACATTTTTTCAGTATACGACAGATGAGGGGATGGCACACACCCAAATTGGTATGAAAAATACATTTAATACTGCCCAACAAAGGCTGCTTCTAATCTGGTCTCATTCTGAAAATTAATCCGAATTATTATTGGCTTTCATGTCTAATTTGGTTAAATTGAACTTAATGGACCTAAATTCCACCATCGTAAGAAAAAATGCCCCAAAAAAATCAAGTAATTTACTGAATATAATGAAATTTTCAGTGTTGATATACTAATGAATAAAAGATATAATACACCAGTTATTTTATTTAAAAAATTTTACATCTTTTCAGGTCAGTTAACTTTGAACCACTTATCTTTGAGAATCTATGTTACACCTCAAAGACATGCTAGAAGGTATGATGGTATATTTCTTCAGTGTTGTCTTAATATGGTCTTTAAACTGTTTTGGGGAGCTCCTGTCCTCTGCGTGCCATGTGTCAGTTCACTGTAATACCACCTTTAACTTACTTAAGCAACCAGTCTCAAAGAAAAACACTGGATTCAAAACAGCTGTACTCCGTTTAAAAAATGGCCTTGTGTCACATCCTACCTGTGATAGAGGGGGGTGCGTAGATAGATACACTGTTTGAGTCGACTGAGAAATTAAGAAATTATCCAACGAATCTATCATTGTCATAGTGGCTACAGTCAGCTTCTTGGGAGGGGGGGATTGGTTTATCTGAGTTTGGTGTATTAGCAATGATTGTATGAAGAATATTTGTAAATCATGGATGGACACTAAGCAACAGAGAATATGCGTCCGATTAGAATGTAGAAAGAATTTAGTTTGTCCATGTACACAATGTATTTTCATTTATTACTATTACTATTACTGTACATGGACAAACTCCCGACTGAAACACGTGTTAGCATTTCCTAAACCATTTTTATCCATTCAGCATTTTCCTTCCTTTATTTATTTATCCTTTCAACATATTGTCGGATTCATTTCCCTTTTTCAACTTACACACACACACACACACACACACACACACATATATATATATATATATATATATATATATATATATATATATATATATATATATTTATGTTTGAAACACTTATGCTGCAAGATGAAAAAAATACCAAGAAAGCAAAAACAAATTAGAGAAATATATGAATATAAAACCACAAAAAGAAAACAAATATAAAAGATGGAGATAGATGAAGAAGAAGCAAAAAAAAAACGAAGGAATTTTTAATGAAGGTGAGTTCACTGACCCGCCGTTTCTTGAGGCTGTTAAAGATGTGTGAAAACAATTGTGGTCTATGCGATTTCGATTCTTTCTATTTATTCCATTTGTTTGGTTTTTATTTATTTATATTTTCTGTTTAATTTATATTCATCGTAATGATTCCTTTTTTTTCTTCTAGATTTTCTCATAATCATAACATTTTTTGCTTTCTGATCTACATTTTATCTAAGGGCTGTAATGCATACGTTATTGCATATATTCTGTCAAATATTTATTCCTTGTGCTCACATAGGCACATTCACAAACACACATGCACTTACTCACCCATATATATATATATATATATATATATATATATATATATATATATATATATTCAAAAGTCAACGCCTCTGACAATGAATAACACTTTTTCAGTGTTATTCAGAAACCAATGGTAGGGCCGACTTTTCATTTGTATTATTGATTATATATATATATATATATATATATATATATATATATATATATAATAGATTTTTGAAACATATTGCCTGCGGGGTGGGAGTAAAAAATTCAATGTCAGCGAGTTTGTACCCTAAGTAAGTAAAATCATCAAATTCATTAAATGATAAAAAAAATAAAACAATTTGAAATGTAAACTTTAAATATGTATTAAAATAAAACAAACTATATATAGATATATAATACCAGTCATGTATTTATTAAAACTTGTTTTAAAAAACAATGAGGACTGTCTAATGTTGCATGTTCAAATTCTGAGAGTATTTATTCTATGTTATGACGATTTTGGGTAATGTGACGTAAGCAGTGACGTAGTTTTTGTTACAGACAAAAACCGGAAGCGAATCTCCATTATTCATAGATATCAATACTCGTGTTCGTACGACGGTTATCATCTTGCAATATTTTCTGGTTATATTGAGACCGTCCAAATCGTCTAAGATGAAATGCAAAAATGTAAATCTTGATAATCTGGTTTTGCTTATCAACCAAATTGTATTTCTTATGAAAGTCGTCACCTCAGTTAAATAATAGAGCATTCCGTTTTTATTAGAAAGAAAGAAAGGGAAGAAAAATGACATGCTACACAGAAAAATATTATTCGAAATAAATAAATAAATAAATATAGAACTACTTTCTATCTTTCATTCTTTCTAATATTTTTACATATAGGAAAAATAGGTAGAGAGATTGAATACGCGGAAGCGATGACGTTATTCTGTTTCAATCGAACATGATGAAAAGATGAAAAGAAGGAAAGAAAGGGAAGAAAGAGAAAGAGAGAGTTAAATCAAGATTATTATAATGTTTACATATTGAACTATTTGCAATAGCTGTTGAGTAAACATATCAGATTCACCCCCACCCCCCAGCTATGGTTAAATAGTAGTGATGGAATATTTTTGTATATATATATATATATATATATATAGTGTGAGATGGTCACTGTTTCAGCTTTTGCTGGAATGGCGTACCAAAGGCAGTATTATTGGTAGAGTGCTCAATATAAAATAGAGCTGTTATATAATATAATAAAATAAATATATAAAGGTTTTACATATCTATTTATTAGGTGATAAAGGAACATTCACGACCATATTGGTTTCATGCGAGGCAATCATCAGGTGAAAATGTTTCAAATGCATTTGAAACATCTCTTCACTAGATGCAGGTTACCGTCATGCCCAAAGCACTAAGAGCTACCACGTTCTTGTTCGTATACGATAACAAGAGTTGGAGGTTTGCCATTAGAGCAATAGGCTCGCGACAATCATATAGATGCTAGGGCTGACCAGCCGATTGATCGGAAGAGGCCTGTCCGACCGCCCGTTTAGCCCAGCTACGGCTAAAAGTGATGTATTACATGTCATGAAATTCTCACACAACCGGATTCAAGACAAGTGGTCACAGAGAAAAATACCACCCACTTTTCTTACTGTGTTTCAAGTTTCCCTCAACAAGTTTCAAATCGGGAAGGTTTGATATAGTGCATTTGACTCTAGGAGGGAATTGCTACATCCTAGTTCACAGGGAGCGATTTTGATAAAGTGAAAATGTAAGTCATTCCTTGTCTTCTACCGGTTACTAACATACCCTTTCAGATGTATACAACACTGGTGTGACTGTTTCTTGCACCCATCACTAGAGTTCCTTTATATTATTTTGAATACAAAATACAAAGAAAATGGCTTAATAGTGGCAGCATTTGTCTTCTGTCTCCTTTCCGGTTTGCTCAGTACGCATAACTCAAGACTTACTTACTTATTTACTTTTAAGTTCTTTACAACTGGCCAAGGATGGCAAACAGATACTTAACACACGCGCCTCCATAATATTTTTTTTATATAAGATGTGCTGTGGATCACAACTTAAATGTATAGACTCTTCGAGGCTGGGTAGACTGAATCAGCCAATCAACATGTGGAACCCAGATCAAGAAGTGCAGTTGGCTTATGTTCAAATATATGCCATGGATTATTGTTAATCAATTTCAAATCTGATAAATCAATATGCTCTAATAATCGAACATTTTTTTTTCTTCTTCTGAATAATCAGAGATAATATGAATCTGTGTCAAGAGATTGAGTCACTCAGGAGAATTTGACTTAGATTAAAAATATCTTGAACAAAAAAATTTGATTCTATTTTTGTTTAAACACCGCCATTTGCAAAACAGATACACACAACATTAATTTGAAAATGTCACAATTTCATGTCAGGCTGGTTGGTTGGTTGGTTGGGTTGGGTGAATCGTGTTTAATGGCATATCAACCCTTGTTGGTTATTTTAAGTATCTGTGGGACTATCTGGGTATAAGTTGTACGCCAAACCATATATATATATATATATATATATATATAATATATATATATATATATATATACCTCTTTCTATATATATATGTGTATGTCTATATACATATGTGACATTTATGGAAGCGCGTGGTGGAATGGTTAAAGGCATGAGAAATGGACTCGTCGCCCCGAGTTCAAATCCTGGACGTGGTAATTGCATTTACCTTAGC
>CM042171.1:7413996-7456496 GCA_023376005.1 Doryteuthis pealeii | reverse complement strand
TTATATATATATATATATATATTTGGTAAGAAAAAGGCTTAAAAATCGGTCATTTTGCGGTTATAGATCGATTTCTGCTCATAGGTATCTGCATATACCAATGAGTTTCATCAGACCGCTAACTTTATTGAAAATGGTACACAGATAATTGTGTGGCTTTATAGAATATATTTTTCCTGGTGACTCGGTAAACATATGCGGTTTCAGTTCGTCTTATGTTTATAGGAGGTGTTTGCCTTTATGCACACACAAGGACTAAAACACATATAGCCACTAAAATACACACAATGACATAGCGCTAATACCCTTGGGAAAGGTATGAATCCATTTCTCCCTTCAGCTATGGGTAAATAGTAGGGCAGATTGGGCTCTTTAACAATGGCTAGGTAACCAGTCTAAGAGAAAGAAAACTCTGAATTCAAACCTGTTAAACACCGATTAAGAAATTGACCTTGTGCCACATCCTGCTCGTGCGGAGGGGTTGGTAAATGTAAATATGTAAAAAATGGAAATTGGAAATTAATCCGACAATATGAGGAAGAATGAATAAAGAAAAGAAACAAATAGAATGGATAATAAAAGATGAATTTAATCAAGATCACTTACACATGTGTTTCGCTCAGTTCATCTGTGTCCCCAACGAATTTTTTTTCATTCAAAATAAAATTTCACTCTGATGAAGGTCGAATCTTCTCTGTGTGCCGAATATTTTTACACAGACGAAGTGACCGAAACACATGTGTAAGTGATATTGTTTAAATTCATCTTTTATCATCCATTCTATTTCTTTTTTTCTTTATTCATTCCTCCTCATATATATATATATATATATATATATATATATATATATATATATATAACATATTGTAGAGAGATAATTCCATACACACGCGCTCGCAAACATACACACACACACAGACACACACACAAATATGCAATCATTAAATGAAACGCAGACACACACAGCCACTAAAATACACGCACATATAAACACACACAACCGTTGAAATCCACACACTCACAGACAACGACATAAACTTACACATACGACCGTTCAAGCACACCCAAACCTCCACACAGACTCATACGTAACCCCTAAGATACCCACGCACACATATCGCCATTTATAAAGCGCATGTTTATTTGTGTCTTGTTAAGTCGAAAACTTTCACCTTTTCAATTAACTGAAACATTTCCTCGTTTCCCGGTGGCATATCCGAAATGCTATCTTCACTTTGGGATCATTATGAAATACCAAATATGGAATTATTAATTTCTGGAAATCGATGTGGATAAACGCAAACAAACACGCACACACACACACACGCATGCGCGCGCGGCACACCACACACACACACACACACACACACACATATATATATATATATATTATATATGAATCTTTATATATATATAATCCTTTCATATATATTTATATTTTCATGTTTTACACACACATACACATATATATGAGGATATTATATATATATATATATATATACATAATTCTTTCATTTATATTTTCATATGCTTTCACATACACACACACACACACACCACACACACACATATATATATATATATATATATATATATATATATATATATATATATAGGTTCCTGAAATAATCTACAATGCTAAAAATCCAATCTTCAGTTTTTTTTCCACGTTTGATGATTGGTAGTATATTTTTACAATCACACTATTTGCTGCTTTTTTCTCACCGCGAGGATTTACCAATAAGTTTGGTATATTAAATTATATATATATATAAATATATATATATATATAATATATGAATACTTTCATTGGAGTACAGAATTTATAGAATGCCTTAAACAACATAATTTGAGCTAGTTATTAAAATAGTTTTAAACAAATAATTAAAGCATGGGGCTGAAGGGGAAAATTTTATTTATTCATTGGGAAGTCAAACAAGCATTTCTTGCAAAATAAGTGGGTATTGATCTTAAAATTATTTTGTACTGATAAAAATAAGAATGCTCTACTAAAATAGGAACTTAATACAATTATAATCAAAATTAAAATACTAAAAGCTTTTTTAATCAGTAAAATCTATTGTTAATACACAAATATCTGATGGACTCTCCCATCGATCTTGTTAAATGAGGGCCCAACGGTTCAGTTAAAGATGTGAACTATCTACTCAGATGAGTATATATATATTATATATATATATATATATATTATATCGGCCAGAGCAGCTGCTAAAAATCGTATAACTATACTGATAGAGGTGATACCTCGAAACACGTGTCTATTGTTTAGCCTACTATACGCTCCCAATTTTCGGTTGAGCACTTTATTTAGGAGGTATATAATTGCAAATTCACCGTATTCGGCGCTCAGCTAAATCTCACTTTGTTTACAAAGTTTGAGAACTCTAGGTGAAGTTTATTTTCGCTTAGGAAAGTAGCGCTTAGATAGCCTGCTATACTTGGCGACTGACTATGGCTGTGTGGGTAAGAGATTTGGCGAGCGTAAGTTCGTTCGGGCCTCGAACCCGGCCAGAAGCAGTTGCTAAAAATCGTATAACTATAGTGATGAGAGGTGATACCTCGAAACACGTGTCTATAGTTTACCCTACTATATATATATATATTAACATATGCTCTCAGAACTTGGTAGAGCACTCTAAGAGGTGATTTGAATTAGCTTTCACCGCCAGTATATATAAAGCAATGATCGTCTGCTCGCTGACTGGATCTCTCTGATGATCGTAAAATATATAAGCAAACGTATATATTTAATAGTTTAGACACCACCCCCGTTACGGCAGCTGTCAAAATAAGGTTAAGAAATGGGGCTGGCAAAAAGTCAGTCGGATTTCCCGCTCCTTACCAGAGGTAGTTGTGTATACCCACGGTTAAAATCGTGTCCTTAGTAATTATTAAATTTATTAAAAATCTAGACCCAAACAAAATTTTTCCGTTTTAATTTTGATGACGATTTGCAATTTTAACCTCTACAGCTCCAGCCGATAGTGCGAAATGAACCTATGTTTCGATGTATATTTGTATGGATCTATTGAACAGTCAACCTATTGATTGAATATCGGATGTTTTTTTATTTTATTTTATTTTATTTCTCTAGACTTCTTAGAAATCTTCTCTTGTTCATTGTAGTCATCTTTTTCTCTTCTTCTTTTTTCTTCTTTTCAACCTGATTTAGCTTTTCAGTCAAGCGTGACTTTCCCGTCACTTCTTCCCCTGGGCAATTTGCAGGGATTACTCGGATTCCTACGCCGGCCATTTTCTATAAAACCGTAAGCCTCACTTCCCCTCTTCTCAATCGGGAAGTTTGCAATTTGCTCGCATGGTTTAAGGAGGCACTTAGATACTTCTTTTTTTTTTTTGGTTTCCATATTTATTATTATTATATTATTATTATTATTATTATTATTATTATTATTATTATTTTATCTTCTTTTCTTTTATTTATTTCAAGCGTTGATATTAATATACAGGATGAAAGAATAGTGAACAAAATTCAAGGAAATGGTACGGAATAAATGGAAGGAGTAAAGATGGCGGTATTTGGTGGGTTGGGATAAGTCAGATGCGAAAATGAAGTTAAGTTATTCGGAACGGGGTAGACCGAGAAAGAAAGGTGGAAGAAAGACAAAAAGAAAGGTAGAATAAAAATGGAAGGAATACAAAGAGCTAACAACAAAGGGGAAGATATAAAGTAAGAAATAAAGTTATATATATATATATATATATATATATATATATATATATATTACCAGCCCCTCCGAACGAGCAGGATGCGACACAAGGTCAATTTCTTAAGCGGAGTTTAACAGGTTTTGAATTCAGAGTTTTCCTTCTCCTAGACTGATTACCTAACCATGGTTAAAGAGTCCAGCCTGCCCTGCTATTCACACATAGCTGGAGGGAGAATTGGATTCATACCTTTCGCAAGGGTATTAGCGCCATGTGAAATGCCAACAGCTTCGTATATATATATATATATATATATATATATATATATATATATATACTTTGTCTTCCTTTCTCCACACACACACACACACACACATATATTTATTTATTTATTTATTTATAGTCACCAATACATTTAAAAGTCCGTTTTACCAAAGTTTCCGGAACAGTGATGTTCCGAAACCATTGGTAAAACGGACTCTTAAATGTATTGGTGACTATAAATAAATAAACACAGCTCTCACAGAAGTAATTGAGCCCTTTAGAATCATTTCTCCAATGATAATAACAAACAATTAACTATATATTATATATATATATATACATATATATATATGTGTGTGTGTGTGTGTGTGTGTGTTGTGTGTATGTGCGTGTGTGTATATATGTATATATATATATATATATATATATATATAAAGTAAGGAGCTGATAGTAGGTGTGGCGCTCCACCTCATATGCAAAAACAATCTCCTTGCTCTAGCGCTAGTGAAAAGGTTATAGACTTCCTCGCTGATTGGCTGATACCGACATTAGGCCGCCACGACGACGACAATGTATATATATATATATATATTATAATATATATATATATATATATATATATTCCATTGTTATCCTTTTACTTTTCTACAGACTACCGTTTATTCACACATACACACACACACACACACACACATATATATATATATATATATATTATATATATATATAGGGTGTTCGGGATAAATTTGACAGTTTCATAAGGAAAAAGTGCTTGGTAACTACAAAATGTAATGGATTGTAAAGAAATTCAACAGGCGCACCGAAATTACACTACGGTCAAGTTTCACTCAGTATATATATATATATATATATATATA
The DNA here is from genome assembly GCA_023376005.1 of Doryteuthis pealeii. Classification (NCBI taxonomy): domain Eukaryota; kingdom Metazoa; phylum Mollusca; class Cephalopoda; order Myopsida; family Loliginidae; genus Doryteuthis; species Doryteuthis pealeii. Next base: position 7,451,667 of record CM042171.1, on the reverse strand, counting down.
TATATATGTGTGTGTGTGTGTGTGTGTGTGTGTAAAAGAGGATTGGAATGAATCCGACAGAATGTGGTGGAGATGTGAGGAACAAAAGACTTATATGATAACCTGATAATTCATTAAAACGACTGATGATGCCGAGCTCAAAGCTCTAGCGTAATATATCCTACACACTTTTGTATGAGTTTTGTTCTTTATTTCCTCACATCTCCACCACACAACACACACACACACACACACACATATATATATATATATATATATATATATATATATATATAGTATGAACAAAAAGTAATAAGACAAGCAGGAATATTTTTTATATGTTGTTTATTCTCAACTAGTTTCGACCTTAGGTCATCGTCAGGAGAAAATTCATTATTTGAAGAAATTGTTTATAGATTTTTTGAAAGGGAGCATTATAGAAGAACTATAAAGATTGAAGTGTTTTTGAGGGTTTGACATGCTATTAAAATCCGGGGAGACGAGTGTGTTAGTAGTAGCATGTCCATTTGTTCCGTGAAGAACCTCTATGAGGTGGGTTATTTTTTAATGCTCTTATATATGTGAGGGAGGGTTCATGGGAGTTGTGTGTATGATTATATGTGTATACATATAAATGTATATGTGTGTTTACATATATGTGTGTGAATGTGAGTGTGTGTATGTATCTCGGTACTATGCGCATGACTTTTAGATTTTTAATTGGCTCAAATGTAGCTTGTTTGATGTACGGTGGTCAGTTTATATATATATATATATATATATATATATATATATATATATATAAATGTCGAGGTTTAATGAATAAACCCCGTCTCCCTAGATTTAGTCGTATCGATGGATCGTTTAACTACGGGCAAAGAGATGGACAATCGTCGGCGTGCTGGGTTCCATTTAGTTGAGGGGATGAGAATGACGACGGGGTGCTTACACTTATTTAATTGTTTCAAATCTGCTTAATTCTAAATAAAATATAAATTTAAAAAAAAATTTAAAAATCAGTTAATATAGAAATTAAATATTTTTTAATTAAACAATAAACTTATAGCGTTCTGTGTTTTTATTGGTCAGTATGGTTTTGCTAATTTAAATGATTACTGTGGTTAGTAGTATTTATTGGTCTTGCTCCTTTTTCTTCTTTAGTCAGATTTTAGCCCTGAAGAGCTTTATGCGAAACTAATAGTAGGTTCGTCTGACTCATTAGATTATCTTTATTACTTGGCTCTACTTAGGTATCGAGCACTTTTTACATATTAGCTTCTCCTAGCGGTTATATGAATATATATATATATATCTTACATACATATATATACATATAAATTGTTTTTTCTTTTGGCCAAATACTGTACCAATAGATTATTTTTTGTTGGTACGAATAACTTGGTCCTTTCTTTTTTTCAAAATTTGTTTTCTTCCTGGTTGATGTTTGGTAGTATATTTTTACAATCAAACTCTCTGCTGGGTTTTTTTCTCTCCGCAAGGATCTACCAACACGCTTGGTATATTTATATATATATATATATATATATATATATATATATATATATATATATATATAAGGAAAGCAGCCCACAAAAATATTGAATGTGGTATGTGGAAGCTGTCATAACAAGGAATATGAAACCTTAAAAAAAGAATTGAAGAAATGAGATGAAATGATTTTTACTTTTGGGGTGGGGGAAATGGGTCGGGGTGACCGGGTAGAAATGAGATTAAACGGGACGATGAAATGAAACGAATGTTCGAAAACAAGAACTGACTTACGACTTACACAAAAGATGAATCAAAGTAAGAGTATAAAAGGTCTAATGAGGAAGAGAAAGATGAAAGGTCTATCTATCTATCTATCTATCTATCTATGTCTTCCCAGTATCTATCTATCTATCTATCTATCAATCTGTCAATTTCTGGATATGTATTTACCCAACCCGTTCGACAATGGGACAAACTTTTTCAACACACACACACACACACACACACACACACACATATATATATATATATAATATATATATATATATATATATATATAAAGAAAAAGATGAAGACACACATCTATGGATCCAGTATTTTCTTGGTAGGCATTTAGAAAAGCCGTTCAACACGGGTAGCAGGTGACACAAGGTCGCAAATATGGAGCATCTCTCTCTCTCTCACTCTATCTCTCTATCTATCTATCTATCTATATATATATATATATATAATATATATATATATATATAATATATGTGTGTGTGTGTGTGTGTGTAGTATAATAAAACATTGAAAAAACACAGGTTTAAATGAGTTAAATGGTGAGTTTATTGGCCGACGCTGCAGTGTTTCGATCTATTAATTAGATTATCTTCAGGGCTTTTGTTGGTATGTGGAAGGTGATAAAAAATGTTTTCTCAGAATAAGGAGAAAGGCGAGTAATAGTCCTTGTTTATCGGTCTGTTTAAAATTTGAAGTCTGAGAAAAAAGAACGTTGAAAAAATGAACGGTTTGAAATATGACGTCAAATACTCTTTTTTGCGGTGTGAGTATTCGAATGTGTAACTGTTTGTATCGAAAAAGGCATTGTGCATTTTTTATGTGTTTATGAATGTGTGGTTGTTTGTCATCTACACTCCCGTGTTTAGACGTATCACGTCTCCACAGAGTGTCTATTTCTCTGTCTGTCTGTCTGTCTATCTATCTATCTGTCCAGGCTACTGTTAACCCCATACATCATGGGATGAGAAATCATTTGGCACTGTTCATATCTATTTATCTATCTATATCTATGCTTCTATCCATTTATGTTTTTACATAGAGCTAAGATGAATAAGAGCATATCTCGATGAATATAGCATAGCTACTCTTTCCTCTCTCACACTTTCTATCTCTACACACACACTCTCTCTCTCTCCCTCTCTCCATTCTCTATCTCTATCTATCTCTCTATAGAAAACAAGAAATAACTTACAATATCTACTCGAGTTTCATCGTCTGAATCGTCAGGGTTACATCCGCTGAATTAATCGAGTTTTCGATTAATATCAGTTGGTACCATGTATGTCCGTTGAAACGGGTCTTATCTTATATAGATAAACCCAACCGATCTGATTTCAAGTCCGGCTGTAGGTTGCTTACAAATGTCTAGCCACACTGAAGAAACTTGATAAGTCGAAACACGTGTGTGTGGATGACTCTCTCTCTATCTCTCTGTCTATATATATTTATATATATGAAAGAAAAAGATGAAAGACACATCTATGTATCCAGTATTTTCTTGGTAGGCATTTAGAAAACCCGTTCAACACGGGTAGCAGGTGACACAAGGTCGCATATATGGAGCAACTATCTCCTCTCACTCTATCTCTCTATCTATCTATCTCTCTCTATATATATATTATATATATATATATATATATATATATATATATATATATTATGTTTGTCATCCACACTCTCCGTGTTTAGACGTATCACGTCTCCACAGTGCGTCTATTTCTCTCTCTGTCTGTCTGTCTATCTATCTATCTACCTATCTCTCCAGGCTACTGTTAACCCCATACATCAGGGGATGAAAAATCATTTGGCACTGTTCATATCTATTTATCTATCTATATCTATGCTTCTATCCATTTATGTTTTTACATAGAGCTAAGATGAATAAGAGCATATCTCGATGAATATAGCATAGATACTCTTTCCCTCTCTCACCCTTTCTATCTCTACACATACACTCTCTCTCCCTCTCTCCACTCTCTATCTCTATCTACCTCTATATAGAAAACAAGAAATAACTTACAATATCTACAAAGGATGAAGCAAAATATAAGTATAAAAGATCTAAAGATTAACTGCCAGATGAAAGAGAAAGATGAAAGAAAAAAATCTATCATATTTTCTGGGTAGGTATTTACTCAACTTGTTCTCCACGGGTAGGATATGACACAAGACCGCAACTATTGGGCATCCAGCGAGGAACGGACTTGTTATTCAGTAGTAGTGGATCTGAGAGACTAGCTTGCTAACCATTCCACCACGATGGGGCGCCCAGTATCTTTTTGACATGCATCTCAAACATGAACAACTTTAATCCATGAACAAGGCAAAACATAATTTCAACAATAATGTACTTATATATGAAATACAATGGGATTCATATATATATATATATATATATATATATATTATATATATATATATATTTATAAAATGGATAAAAGTAACGCGTTCATCTATAAAAGATAAGACCCGTTTCAACGGACATACATGGTACCATCTGATATTAATCGAAATCTCGATTAATTCAGCGGATGTAATCCTGACGATTCAAACGATGAAACTCGAGTAGGTTACTTTTATCCATTTTATAAATAAATTTTGGTGTACATTGTATTGAGCACTTTGTATTTGTTTTTTCTCAGTCTTAACCCCTGGATACTGTGCGCTACCCACCGGTAAGCCACTACTCATACATTAACGTATATATATATATATATATATATATGGCCGGTTTAGCTCAGTCTGTAGAGCGTCAGATTAGGAAACACAAGGTTCCGAAATCGATACTGGCCCTCCTCAACCCAGCGTATGAATAGCACAGGGATCTGTGGTAAAATAAGGAGCTGATGGTAGATGTATCTTCCGCCTCAGATGCCCCCACAAGAAACAAAAAAAACAAAAGAAAGAATCCTCTTGGTCTAGCGCTAGTAAAAAGGCGATAGACTCCCTCGCTGTCTGGCTGATACCGACTTTAGGCCACCCCAATGACTTTACTTTTTTACTTATATATATATATATATATATATATATATATATATATATATATATAATAGAGATTCGGTCTCTTTTTTTTCTGTAACGGAAACTATGTCACTGTTTATGTCACATTACATAAAATCGCCAATACATTGAATAAAAAACAGCCTTTTTTGAATTAATTTGAATTTAACTGTGAGAAACTTGATTTTATTAGAAAGAAAACATTTATTTGAATTTTGACCATAAAACTGCTTTTTATGTCTATTATTAAATATATGGCGTTTCAAAGATCTGTTTACATTTTTTTACGAAAGAGCGTCGCAAAAATCATTTATGCCTACTTATGGACGTTGATAAAATCGAGATAATATTTTTTCGAAAAATATTTTTCCACTAAAATTAATATATCCGTTCAATTTTAATGAATTTTTTTAGAATTGTGTATGAGTGTATTCTAAAAAAAAAAACCCAAAAAGAGTCATCTGTCGTAAAACAAAACAAACTTCCACCTCCTTTGTCAATATCTTTCAAAAGTTAATGTTTACACCGCCTGGATGGTGTTATTCGAGACTACCTTGTTAACATTACCCCACAAGGGTATTCTCGCAACTGGTAGGATGTGATACATAGTCCCTAGTATGGGGCATCCAGTAAGGATCGAACTCGCTATTCAGTAGTAATGGATTTGTGAGACTTGTTTATAAAGAAGAAGAAGAAGAAGAAGAAGAAGAAGAAGAAGAAGAAGAAGAAGAAGAAGAAGAAGAAGAAGAAGAAGAAGACTTTTATCACCTCACGTTCGATAAATGTAAAGAAGAAGAAATTAATTAAATATAAAAAAGAAGAAAAAAAGAAAGAAAGAAAGAGAAAGAAAAAGAAAGAAAGAAGAAGAAAGAAGAAGAAAGAAAAGAAAGAAAGAAGAAAGAAAGAAAAAAGTGCAAAGTAAAGAAGAAAAATAAGAAGAAAGAAAGAAAGACGAATTAGAAGAAAGAAAGAAGAAAAAAGAAAGAAAGAAAAAGAAGAAGAAAGAAAGAAAGAAAGAAAGAAAAAAAGAAAAAAAAGATAGAAAGAAGAAAAGAAAGAAAGAAAGAAAGAAAGAAGAAAGAAGAAGAAGAAGAAGAAGAAGAAGAAGAAGAAAAGAGAAGAAGAAGAAGAAGAAGAGAAAGAGAAGAAGAAGAAGAAGAATGAAATGAAGAAAGAAGGAATAAGGAAAATGAAGAAAGCAGAATAATCAGACGAAAACATATAGAAGAAGAAGAAGAAGAAGAAGAAGAAGAAGAAGAAGAAGAAGAAGAAGAAGAAGAAGATTTTATCACCTCACGTTCGATAAATGTAAATTTGTACAGTGGTAATCCCCTTGCTGATCTCGAAAACCATTGTAAGTAAATTATTTCCTAATCAAATGCTCTGCTAAATGAACCTTGCATTAATGCTGGCTTAAGGTTTAGCCTAGGACACACAGAGAAACGGGGACGGTTGATCTCTGCTGGATTCTTCAATTTATTACTCTGAAAATCAATGCCATTTATCGAATGGACTCTTCCTTTCTTTGTTCGACTCGGAACTTCGTCAATCAATTCATGATCAAAACTGCGTGTTCCCCTCCTGTTTTAATGGAATAGTCCACATTCCCTCTTACCCATGTGGTTGACTATATATATAGTGAGCACGGCTTTATATTGGGCTGGCTTTGAGGATTAGTAGGGTACATCAATATTACTTGTCTTATTGTATCTCTCTGCAATAAAAACCTCTATTTTAATCTACAAACGTGTTGACTGGTTCTCCACCCGACTACAACATTGTCTGATTGTATCCCCTTTAAGACACAACATTTAATTTCGAAAGAAAGAAGAAGTAGAAAGAAAGAAAATAGAAGAAGAAAAAAAGCAAATTAAGAAAGAAAGAGAAAGAAAAAGAGAAAAAGAAAAATAAAGATAGAAAGAAAGAAAGAAGAAAAGAAGAAGAAAGAAGAAGAAGAAGAAGAAGAAGAAGAAGAAGAAGAAGAGAAGAAGGAGTAGAAGAGAAGAATAGAAGAGAAGAAGAAGAAGAAGAAGAAGAAGAAGAAGAAAGAAGAAGAAAAGAAGAAGAAAAGAAGAAAGAAAGAAGAAATGAAGAAAGAAGGAATAAGAAAAACTTTCTCTCTTTCTTTCTTTCTTTCTGTTGTAATGGAATATTCCACACTCTCTCTCACCCATGTGGTCTGACTATACCTGTATAGTGAGCTCTGCCATTATGCTGGTCTGGCTTCGAGGATTTGTAGCATACTTCACTATTCTTTGTCTGTCTATTATATCTCTCTGCAATAAAAACCCTCTATTTTAATCTTCGAACGTATGACTGGTTCTTCCACCCGACTACAATCTTGTCTGATTGTATCCCTTTTAAGGACACAACACATTCTTTCTTTTTTCTTTCTTTCTTTCTTTCTTTCAGTTGTAATGGAATATTTCCTACTCTCTCTCACTCATATGGTCTGACTATATGTATAGTGAGCTCGCCATTATGCTGGCCTGGCTTCGAGGATTAGTAGCGTACCTCACTATTCCTTGTCTTATTATATCTACCTGCACTAAAACCCCTCTATTTTAATCTACCAACGTGTTGACTGGTTCTTCCACCCGACTACAAAATTGTCTGATTGTATCCCTTTTAAGGACACAACACATTCTTTCTTTCTTTCTTTCTTTCTTTCTTTCTCAGTTGTAATGGAATATTTCCACTCTCTCTCACTCATGTGATCTGACTATATGTATAGTGAGCTTGCCATTATGCTGGGCTGGCTTCGAGGATTTGTAGCATACCTCACTATTCTTTGTCTGTCTTATTATATCTCTCTGCAACAAAAACCCTCTATTTTAATCTACGAACGTGTTGACTGGTTCTTCCACCCGACTACAACCTTGTCTGATTGTATCCCTTTTAAGAACAGCACCTCCTCACCTCTTTTGCGTACATTCGTTTTCTACTTAACCTGTACAATCTAAATCTGAAACACCATCAGCATCTCAGCCTCTCTCTCCTCTTTTCCAGGATTCTCAGAAACTCGCACTCTGATTAACCAAACTCATCTCTGAAACAGAGAATCTAATTATAATAACGAAAGCGATTAGAAACGAGCCGATTTGAGCTCTGACTGTGTCTTTTCCCGAAGACTTCTGGATAAATTGCTATCATTTACATGAAGAAGCAAAATCTGCTTATGATTCTCCTGCCTCTGCCCCTCCCCCCTACACACAGACCAGCTTCCTCATCTCCATCCCTGCCATCGACGTGAATAGTTTAACCCAGCCGGACGCGATAAAGTTCAGCATAGGTCTTGCTATTCGTTTATCAACCGATCATCTTAGATACAACTGTAATTTGTTCGTCTCTTATGAACTGTTCACAAACTTTCAATAATGTTTATTCGTCGTGCACTTACGTACTTGTAAATTTTCTTGAGGCGGACAGAGGAATATATCAATCAATATATCAATCATTCTCTCTAAGAATGCAATCATTATGGAACCGTTGCTTATTTTAGCATTATTATATGAACTCTATGATACTCAAACTTAATGACAGTAGTCTGCTAGTGTTACATACTGGATATATATATATATATACATATACATATATATATATATATATATATATATATATATATATATATATATATATATATATATATATATATATCCTTCTGTCATACTCGGATATATAATGGTGGACAGTTCATCCTGGGTGAGAAAGAGAGACAGACAGACAGACAGACAGAGACAGACAGACAGAAAGACAGAGACAAAGACTTATGGTCAGATCGTACTTAACAGACCTAAATTACACCATTATATGTCGCCCCGCCGAAAGAAAAAAAAATACCAAAAATTAGGGAATGGGCCGAATTCAATGAAATTTTCAGAGTTGATATACTATTGAATAAAAAATATAATGCACCGGATATTTTATTTAAAAACCTTTACATCTTTTCAGGTCAGTTAACTTTGAACCATATATCATTGAGGCGTAACACAGATTCTTCAAGATACGTGGTATATAAAAGGCAGCATATCTGAGCTGTCGGTGGTGATGGGGGGGACACATTTTCAATTTGAATTCTATTTATAATATTTAATACGTTTCATTTTAATAAAATAAGATAACATTTCTGATTTAGATATTGAAAACGGTAAATTTTATTACCAATTTCTATGCCAAATGTTGTGAAAACAAGGAATTTTTTGTGAATTTTAGTAAACGACCTTTGATGCTATTTCCTCAAATAATGGTACAAGTAAAAGATCTAATTTTTTTGTATCAGTATTCAGTATACTAACACGCAACTTTCGCATAGATGGACAATTTGATATTTTGAAAAAAGTGAAAAATCGACCTACCCTACTCGTAAACACTTACACGACACAAGGACCCTTTACATGGCACTGTATACTTACCTAGTTTATTCGGAAACTTGTGTCCAGTGGCTTCGGCTTCTGGACTGCTAAAGTAATTAACGACGTGATTTCAGGGGCCATCCCCTAAAGCAAAACCTGCCCCCCTTTAATTAAATGGGTCTGGGTTTATTGCCCTTTGCCTGAGGCGCTGTCTTGAGGGAATGTCGACGGGTTCTATACATTTTTGCCTACCATCACTTGAGCTTCGGTTCGTGGGTGGTTCCAAATTAAATGACCTAGTGTCATACCCGGGACGAGAAGTAAATAATTACATGACACTGTAGCAATCTATCTATGATCATTCTCTTTTTCTCTCTTTCTTTTTCTCTGTCATTCTGACTGTCTTATATATATATATATATATATATATATATATATTATATATATAAAATAATAAAATTCGAAGGCAATACAATGCGTAAAAAATAAAGACAAAAAGATGTTTTATATGTCTAATCGATTTCAAAGCAAAGCTTTATCATCAGAGAAAATTTTCTGAAATTAAACGCTGATGATAAAGCTTTGCTTTGAAATCGATTAGACATATAAAACATCTTTTTGTCTTTATTTTTTACGCATTGTATTGCCTTCGAATTTTATTATTTTATAACATACTTAACAATGCTTCAAGCAAATTACCAATTACTTTTATATATATATATATATATATATATATATAATATATATATATATATATATATATATATTTGTTTAGCCATACATTTAAATAGGCATTCCCGCCTAATTCATTATTAATTAATTAATTTTCAAAATTAGGTACGACTCCAATTAAGCACATATTCTCCAAAAAATTGTCGGCAAAAAAGCCATTCCAAACATACCTTGTTTACAACTTATCATATCGTCGTGTAATAAAAGTCACTAGAAGAGGAATATTAACCTACTCTAAACAAATCGTAAAATCTAGGAAGTCCGTTTGGTGTAGGGGTTATGGTATCGGCCTGTCAGCTTGGCAGTCCGGTTTCAAATCACGCACAGGGCGGCCTTCCTATCTATAGCTCTGCTGATGAGGCCTAATAGGCCGAAATGTACATACAGAGATTAATTTTTCTCGATTTGTTTAGCCATACATTTAAATAGGCATTCCCGCCTAATTCATTATTAATTAATTTTCAAAATTAGGTACGACTCCAATTAAGCACATATTCTCCCAAATATATATATATATATATATATATATATATATATATATATATATGTGTGTGTGTGTGGTTTAAAAGCGAATGTTACAAAATATTCTGACTGCAGTTTCTTGCCGTAGCAATTCTTCAGGAATTATTGCCTATTCCAGCCATGTACTTTTATTTGTATCCGGGTTGTACCCATTCTTAAGTACGTGGGTGTGCCAACCACTCTATGTAATGCCTGAACCTACCAGTTTGAACAAACATAAACTGTGCGACTTAGTTAAGTATAAATTAGAGCCCTGATGAAATCTTTGGGATTGAAACCATGGTAGACCCTTAACTCTTTTACACTATTATTATTATTATTATCAATATCATAATTGCTCAGTTCTGAAATATTGAACAATTTAGAATACTTTACTGATGCCACTGCAACGGAAAAGTATTGTTGCATAGCGCGTCGTCACTGTACTAAATTGCAATAGTTTTATCTTCGTTGTAAGAGATGACAATAACACCAAAGTTATCCTCCAGAAGTTTATTGAAATAAATTCAAGCTTCTTAACTTCGAGAGAGAGGGTCAGTTTAATTAATATATTCAGTCTTTAGACTTTCGGTCCTTCGATTAAATTTCTGGGCGACAAGCTTTTTCAGTTGGTAAATATTAACGCTAGCTTTTCCGACACCAACTACGCGAGGTCCCGCTCGGCCGACTACTGACTCCGATCCCTCACTCTCTCCTCGCGGGACTCTGACGACTGACCTGTCTGAAGCCCTCTCGGTTCTTTTATCTTCATAGCTACACCCACGTATTTTTATCTCTTGATCTGATAACAGGCAGGTGTTAAAAACTTCTTTGTTTAATAAAACCGGGAATTCATATTTCCCTTTGTACAATATATAACACTATGTATACTCAAATATCTGTTTAAGTTGCAGTGCATTTAGATACATTTATATTTGCAAGTTGAAACATTCAAATAAATATCTGGAATTTCTAATACATCTAACACCGCAAGCCGATCTTTTTCTACTTACGATTAATTCCTTGTGAGATTAGCATCCAATAAAAGTTCATCGCACATGCGTGAAACGAACCTATTAGCCTAATCTTCCTCGGCGCAATCAGCATCCGAGTGAATATCACGTGGTATTAATCGCATTGCCAATAGATTACCATTGCATATTTCATGGTGAATTTACTTATACAAAGGGACGAAATTATCTATTCAAATAAAGTCATATTGTAATTGTAATCTGATTCCTTCTGCTCAATTATAATGCACGAGCCGCCGCCAGTGTATTACAATAGGATCGCAGTTGTTGGGAGAGTCACTGTGAGTGGTTTAAAGTAGTCAACGAGTTAAGAAACAACCGCATAAAAATAGGCATAAAACAATAGACAGATTTGATATGATGTTAAAATCAATCCAAATGCACACATAGCCTAGTGGATAAAGGAGTTAGTTAAGACAGTTATAAGTGACAGTTATCTCTAGACTGCAGGTTCAACCCTGGTCATGGGCAGCAGTAACATAGAATAAATCGTAACTTTTGCGATTGAAAAAAAATTCACACTGGATTGTTTAATTAGACACATAACCTATTAAATAAAGGAGTTCGGTTAAGACAGTTATAATTGACAGTTATCTCTAGACTGCAGTTCAATCTTGGTAAGGGGCAGCAGTAACATAGAATAATAATTAACACAGCTTAACACCTGTACTCCAGCTATGGTTAGTGGAATAAGAACAGGATATCCCCGTGGATTGAATAAAGGATTAGGTTCAAAGTTCTGTGATGGCTCCCGATTACGACAAAAAGTTCCCCGACGCCGAGAAGGTTCCCGAGTTCAAGAAGGTTACCGAATCCGATAATAAATACCTAAAGAAGGCCGGATGGCATATCAGCCGAAACGTTGTACAGATAACAATGAAGATGAGGACAATAGTCCGAATAATACAAATAATACTAATGGAAAAGTAGTCTCAAATAATCAATAGATTACTAGAAATGAAATAAACATTTGCCTTCATTAAAATTAGTTATCTTTATTTTTCTACATATTGTGGGAATCATTTGGTTTTTATGATACACATAGATACACAGACAACCAAATTTAGATATATCACTTTTCATAAGTATTTGAAAACACAAACAATATATAATATTTACACATACTGTTGCATAGCGCCTTCTTCACTAGCACTAAATAATTATAATTTTGCATACCTCTTTCTTTAATTCTATTTCTTGGCCGTCTTTAGTATTCTGATCGTCTTTGGTATTTCTAACATCTTGACTTGGTCTGGTCTAGCGTCTCGGATCTTCTAAGGTCTGGACTTTCTATTGCTATGTTCCTGCTGGCTGGTCGTCCTGGATTCATTTCTTAGTCTTGTTACCAAGACATTCATCAACCACAAGAACATATTACTTATACAAACTTTTATTTCCTTAATATACATTTCATGTAAATAAATATCTGACTAACATAGCGCGCGTGAGTTCCAGTTTTAGGCAGGACCTACAATGGCCGACTGCTTTGCCTGACGTCTAACTGCAAACTGGCGACCGAACAGGTCCCACGTGACTTCACGTATTTTGGCGGGCTTCTGTAATTTTCTATGGAAGGACCCGGCCATGGTATGAAAAGGGTCATCCCCTCAGAATTACAGGGGATTGACAATAATCTTATGCAAGCACATAGATTATGTAACAATATATACATAGACAATAAAATAAATCACATAGTCCCAGGAGGCCATCCTTCTAGGCACACCTGCTCCATCGCGTAAAAGGGGCAGAGCCGACTTTCATTACCTAATGCATGTTTACTGTCTTCACTTCAATCGTCTTGTCAGTGGTTGTATTATCACGCAACAAATTTCTCCTACATCACCGACAATAGATAATTGCACCACTAACATTTTTTTAATGAAAAGTTAATTTTCTTCTAAACTAAAAATACCTGAATTTCATTATATCTAGTCAATCATTATACAATCAAAACGGATATCATTAGATACTTTTTTATTAAAAACTCCATTGCATAGAATCTCTGTAACAAAAAATGTGCCTAAGGAGAAATCCCAAAATATGTAAATCTCATAATATATATTGTAGAGGCCTTGTTGTAGAAGTTCGCAAATGATATTAAAATGACGAATAAAAATATGACACAGTTTAGGCAGAGAATACGGAGAAATGATAAAACAAATGCATATGATTAAATGGTAACAAATAAATTTATTCAGAGAATAAATTTGCAATAATTAACAAAATTGAATGTTCAAAGGAAATAGTGTAGATATGATGTAGAGAGGTTTGCAACGAAATGCAAAATGTAAAATGTAAAAGTTCGTCAAGAAATGTGTAATGGTAAATATGAAATCTTTATGTAGTCAAAAGTTCGGATTCGTGTGCTAGGAATGCGAATTAATTTTGTCCATACGACTTGCTGAAACAAATTCCTGATGTTGAATGAATTGTAGTAGTAAAAGCGTTTTAGTTGTGTTGAGGCGGTGGAATCGTTCGTTCGGACACCTGTTTCTTGGTCGTGTTCTATCTGGCGCGAGATGGGATCTGTGGGTTTGTTTGTTGTCGTCGGGTGTGTGTCCTGTTGACGGCGAGATGAAGTCTGTGTAATTGCTGATTTCTTCTTTGTCTTTATAATTACATGATGAGATCAAAAAGTAATTAATTTTTTGAGGCGCGGACACGCGGACGTAGTAGTGAGCAAATGCTAGCCTAAGCCAATCGATTCTGATTTTTATGTAAACATTTGTTTTAATCACTTTTCCTTAAGTTTAAGAAAAGGATTGTGTTCATGTGTTTGTTTTAATTTCTTTTCCTTAAGTTTTGGGAAAAGAAATGTGTACGTGTGTTTATTCTATTTTGATATAAAATATAGAATTGTATTCTATAATATTTATGCTATTTTATATTTAGTTACAGTTTTAATGCTGTAGAGTTTAATGATAAGTCGACTAACCTGTTGGTTTTGTTTCTTGATTTAATAATAAGAAACAAAATCAGAAACAATTTGTGATCATCATTTAAAAGAAAATTGTTCTTTTCACTGATATAAAAATTAATTCCATTGAAGATTTCTTGGGGGATATAGTTACAGAGCTGCCATTGCAAATATTGCGAGTTCCTAATAGATGCGGCGTTCAGCGTGTGTGAAATTATCTTTTTTCATGGCTGGTTTGATAATAACAGCACTGCATAGTTACGTGGGCACATGACCCTCAAGCTCTATTGCTGGACATTAGCAATTATGAGGGCTTATTGTTCTTGTCTTTTGTCGATGTGCAGGTGGACTTTGCCATGCGGTCAGCAGGACAAAGACAGCTGGAAGCCTCTCTCTCTCTCTCTCTCTCTCTCTCTCTCTCTCTCTCTCTCCTCTCTCTCTTATACAATTGGAGCACTCGTTTTCAAAGACGAGTCTGTGAGTAGGAGTCGATGGTTGGCAAGTGTACGAAGGACACTCTAGTGTTAGGTTTGGCAATTCCTCAAAGGTTCTTTGTTGTCTCCATTCTTTCTTGCCTAAAAGCAGAATCTACAACGAACGCAGATTGGTGTCTCTACAGTCGAAATTATTGCGTTATACGGGGTCACAGAATGTGTCGTTTATGATAACGCTAATTATATTACCTACCTCTATTGTTTATCTGAGTGTCTCTCTCCATGTGTCCGTGTATCTAGGTCTCTGAATTTTCCTTCTATCTTACTTTCTTAATATTTGTTTATTCCTATCTCCCTCTATTTTTGTTTGTCTTTCTGTCTGTCTGTCTGCCTTTCTCTCTCTCTCTCTCTCTCTCTCTCTCTCTCTCTCTCTCTCTATCTGTGTCTGTCTGTCTGTCTGTCTGTCTCTCTCTGTCTCTGTCTCTCTGTCTCTCTCTCTCTCTCTCTCTATATATATATATATATATATATATATATATATATATATATAAAGTGTTGTTATGGGTCCAATGAGAGAAAATTAGATATTCTAGGAAAAAGAAGATCCGCAAAAAAGATTATTAATTTAAAAAAAAATATTATCTCACATTTGCGACATGTGTTTCAGATCTTCTGATATCTTCTTCAGGCATTAATTAACCATATTCTGAATATGTTAATTAATTAAGAAGATATCAAAACATCTAAAACACGTGTCGCAAATGTAAGATAATAATAATTCGTTTTAAAAACAAACATTTTTGCGGACCTTCTTATATATATATATATATATATATATATATATATATATATATATATATATAGGTAGACCATAATGATTGGACATATGTTAAATGCAATTTCCTCAGATTATAAAAACGACACAGAGTACTAAGTATATTTGTTACATAACAGATTCAGATGAGTTTTACACGTTATCTAAGATTAGAATATTATTAAGTTTTTATTACTTATATTCAGGTATTTATTTTGGTGATCCTCATAAAGCCTTGGAGTCCAAAAAAATTGCATATATAATCAAAGAATACTTCGCCAGCCAAAGATCCATCTTTGCAGCCAAAAAAAAAATTCCGTTAGTATTTTGGAATGTAAAAAGGTGATTCTTCGTGCTGTTACAAATTTCCGAGAGACAGGCAAGAGAAAATCCCAGGTCGACCTCGAACATCGTGATATGTGAAATCGAGCTCTCGAATGTTTTCGTCATGATGGTGACCATCTCAAGGACACCATATTCAAATCTTAGATTACATAAAAACTCCAGTGTACCAGTTATGTAATAAATATACTTAGTACTCTGTGTCGCTTTTGTAATCTGTGAAAATAGCATTTAAAATGTGTCTTATCATTATGGTCCACCCTGTATAATTGAATTACCTCTATTGTCTGTCTGTATCTATTCATGTGTCTGTGTATTTGATTTGTCTTTCTATTGTCTCTGTTTCATTCTTAGTCCTCACCACTCCTCTTACCTCCTCCATTAGTCCTCTCTCTCTCTCTCTCTCTCTATATATATATATATATATATATATATATATATTATTCAGTGAGTGAATGTTTGTCTCCTTTTACTGGTTACACTTTTATACTACCCTGTAAGTGTTAGTTGAATACACCGACTGCATCTTTGCAGAGAGGTAAGACCTCTCCCACAAATGGGGCCATCTGTTGACCGTGGGTGCTGACCCGTGATGCTTAAAGTTGGAAGCAAAGTGGATGAACAGTCCATGGCACACCGAGGTTGATATGCCGTAAACCAAACCAAACCAAACTTACTTATGTGCTAAGTTGGGGACAGCCGGTTCGAACCCGACAAACCATAAAACCAACCAACCAACCAACCATCTATAAAACAATAAAGTAAAGTAAGTAAAGTCGTCTGAGTGGTCTAAAGTCGGTATCAACCAGAAAGCGAGGGAGTCTATGCCTTTTCACAAGCGCTAGACGTTTTATGGGATTGTTTGGGCGTCTGAGGCGTAGTGCCACAACCTACCACCAGCTCTCCGTACATATCCATGTGTTACTCATACGCTGATTTAGCAGGGACCACAATCGAACGAAGAACCTCGAGGTTCCCAACCGGACACTCTACCGACTGAGCTAAGTGGGCCTTAACGCATATCATCCAGGACAAAAATCAAAGCCGATCTTTGATATCCTAAAATATAAGTCCGTATCCAAATACGCAATACATTTTGCTATTGTGGCATTTTACCAAAAAGACGACAAAAGAATTAGTCGCTCCAAACAAGATCAATGTATAATAGTGATAAGAATAAACCTAACATTTATCAAACAATTTGAAAACTGCAGATAAAAAAAAAGAAGGTAAAATTGAAAGCCTCCTACTGAGATATTGGCTGATTAGATTTTAAAATAAACAATTTCCCGGTCCGAATGATGAGTGGGTGATTTAATTCACCGGAAACTAATTCGTTTGCACACCGGAAGCTTCGATCAATGGACTTAGTCCAACAAAGACGTCTGGCTAGTTGTACAATCTGCGTCCATATTAGTTCTGATGGACTTAGCTTTCCACTCTTGGTTTATTTTTCGACAAAAAGTATATAAGCTTTATCTAATTGGATAAAGTCGTCGACGGGGTGGCTTAAAGTCGATATCAGCCAAACGGCGAGGGATTCTATCCCCTTTTCACTAGCGATAGTCCAAGAAGATTGTTTTTGTCTGAGATGGGGCTTCACACTTACCGTCAGCTACTCGCTTTACCGCAAAGATCCCTGTGCTACTCATACGCTGAGTTGACTAAGGCCGGTATCGAAGCCGGAATTTTGTGGTTACAAGTCGGACACTTTACTGACTAGAGCTAAACCGCCCCTTTACATATGTATATATACATACACACATATATATATATATATATATATATATATATATATATATATATATATATAATCATTATAGACAAACCTGATGTCATAGGACTCCTAAGATTTTTCTGTTTTTTCGTTCAAATGTTGATAGACGTCAATAGATCAATATTCCATTCACACGTCAACCAGAAAGTGATTCCCACTTTTTTGGCTAATCGATAACAGCCTTACGGATTATTAGTTCGATCCTTGTTCCCGTCACTTGTCTGGTATCGATATTTTTGGAGGCGGTAGACAAACTTACCCCCCCCTCTCTCTCTCTCTCTCGTTCTGTTACACATATATACATATTTATGTATATATATATATATTGGAATTATCTTTCCACGTCAATATATATATATATATATATAATATATATATATATATATATATATATATATATATATATATGAGTTAAAAGTAAGGAAATGAATCCGACAGTATATATATAGATAAAAGTATATGAAAAACACACAATGCTGTTAAAATGAAAATATTTTATATCATATTCATAGCTAATATTGAACAATATTTCGATTTATAAAAATCATCATCAGAGTTGTTTTTATATCCGGACTCATCGAGAGAGAAGCAGAAAATAATTTAAATTTAAAGCAGAAGCATTGTTGTTCCAAAAAGCGAGCAAGCCATGCGATCGCTTCGTCATTTGCACATCCGCTGCACGTTTCTCCACCAACGTCATGATTGTATATCTATAGTGTAACAGTTCATGAAATATTGTTCAATATTAGCTATGAAAATGATATAAAATATTTTTTTAACAGCATTGTGTGTTTTCATACCCTTTTATCTATACATATATCTATATTAATATATATATATATTACTATAGTTTCTATTCACAAAAAGTATATATATATATATATATATATATATATATATATATATATATATATATATATATATATGTGCCTAATCAATAATTACATAATATTGTGGTGTTCATTTTCGTAAATTCAGTTTCATGCATATTTAATCTGCTTTGCTAATTTACGAGTGAGCCCCTTAATATGTTACAACTTTCCAATATATATATATATATATATATATATATATATATATATATATATATATATATATATATGTATATATATATATAACGTTTTGTTAAAGTTTTCTTTTTGGAAGTATAAATATTGATCTGTATATAATTAAATTATCATTTATTATACACTGAGCTCTCATAAAATCTTTGTACAAATCTATGAGTTTGTATCGGTATGAGTATACATTGTGGATGTACAAGAAATATTGATAATCCGAAATAGAAGTAAACCCTGCATACCAGTGAATTGCATACTTTTAGCTTAATATATATATATATATATATATATATATATATATATATATATATATATATAAAGCTTCTAGTATATATATATATATGATATATATATATATATATATATATATATATATATATATACTAGAAGCTTTATACATAAAACAATACAAACCATCCTTAAACAAAATTAATTTACAATGCAGTACACACATGTTAAAATGCCTATAGCACCTTTCCCATCAATTCCCCTCCTTCCAGCCTCCACATCCATTAATATAATTTGAAAAACTGGAACACATCACCCCTGATGATGGCACTTCGAAGTGTCGAAAGTACTCGGGACATGAACTTTGGTGGACTAATCGACGAATTTCACACAAATATTAAAAAGTTGACCAGAAAACTTGAAAAAATCACAAATAAAATTGTTAAACAGGAGATGTGTCTTTTGTTTAATTTAACACACACACACACACACACACACACACACACACACACACATATGTATATATATATATTATATAATATATATATATATATATAATCCAAAAGTCCAGAGAAGAAATCTTCCTTACGACACAAGAGTTTTATTTAAAAGACCTGTCGCAGTTTGAGAGCTCAATGTGTGCTCTTAATGTTAGAGTCACAGAGCAAATATATAAGTACAGAAATAACAAAAGACTTAGAGATTCAGCATTATAGTCTATTTCAGGGAGCTTGGCTATAATGCTAAATCTCTAAGTCTTTTGTTATTTCTTTATATATATATATATATATATATATATATATATATATATATATATATAAAGCCGGATGCGACGTGGGTGAAAGGACAGACCCAGGCTCAGGTGCAAGAAACACAACAATGTTGCAATTGGCCGCACGAACAGTTTCTCAGCATTTCCAGCGCTTTAGATAACTAACTTTTTGGGATTCCCTCTGTACATAACTGCAATGTAATGTGTTTTGATCAAACAATTCATCAAATCCACTTTTCATCTCAGCACGTGACCAAGCATGTGATATCACCCTTAGATCTCGCCATCCATGACCCTTTTTGGTTAGACGATGGGGATGAATAAATAAGTACCATTTGTGGGGTTTTCCTACACAGATTTATTGCCTTAATAAAATGTATCGACACGTATAGGATCCTCAAGAGTTGGGCTTGAAAAATAATTTTATACATGGAATTTGAATAAATACATTTTAGGGGATATATATATATATATATATATATATATATATATATATATATATATATATATATATATATAGATTAATATAGTAATTTTAATACATAGTAATAAATATGGTCACATTTGATTTACTGAATTCATAACTATCTCCATATCTTTCTCTCTCCCCCCCTCTCTCTCTCTCTCTTTCTCTCTCTCTCTCTCTTTCTCACTATCTATCAATATATATATATATATATATATATATATATATATATATATATATATATTAGAAATTTGAAAAAACAAGTGTTCCAAAAATAAGATGAATTTATTTATCGACGCTTAAACGTTTCGGTTTTTTAAAACCTTCATCAGGATGTATTATAATGTGGAGAAATTGATGGATGTTTTATAGATGACAGAAGATAAAAAATCTTTATAATTAAAAAAAAATATTTTTGTATATTTTAATGTGTATACATATCTACATCCTGATGAAGGTTTTAAAAAACCGAAACGTTTAAACGTCGATAAATAAATTCATCTTATTTTGGGAACACTTGTTTTTTCAAATTTCTTAATATTTTCAGATTTATTTCCATATTTACTCCCATATATATATATATATATATATATATATATATATATATATGTCCCTCCCTCTCTCTCTTTCTCTCATATATTTCGCTAAATTAAAGAGCTTTGCAGAAAATACACTGCAACATCGTGAATAGCTCCGTCTTTAAAGCAAAAACATCTGACTTTATTAGCAATGAAAGACGGGAGTGATGGAAAGTAAGTTTTAGTTGTTCTATTTTTTTATTATACCCGGCACTTTTAAAAATCTTTTTATTTGCATTCTTATTTAGTTTCATTGGCCTTTCTAATTTAAAATAATATTTTATTACATTAAAACTTAAATAATTACACCCAGAGGGTGCTTATATTTGCTAGTATATATATGATTTTGTGATTGTAAACCCATTGTCACCAATTAACTACCATCGATAACAAAAAATCGATAGTAAATAGGTTTTATTAGATATTGATAAGTAATTTAACAATTTAACTGATCGTTTACTATTTCTGTAAATCGACCAATTAAAATTTAACGGGTGACAATGAAAGTTGACAGAATAGAATTACAATAAACCGAAACGTTTTATTCGATTGTTTTATTTTTTTTTGTTTTGTTTTTTTTTTTCAAAATGGCGGCTTTTGTTCTTCAGCTTGGAAAATCGTCTTCCCGCGTCAAAAGAATTTCAAGAAAAAAAAAAGAAAGAAAAAAAAAAAGAAAAAAAAAAGGAAATAACTGGAATTTTCACAAGAGGCGGAAATTCTAATAATAATTAATTTCTTTTGATCATCGGGAAAGTATTTCATTATCTCCAGGGTTTGTAGAATTGAGATCGATTTGAAAATATATTGATGAGGTAGACGTCGATTAGAGCAGGAATCATAACGTTCTTTTTTTCCCTTAGATAATATTTTCAATGACAAGTTAATAATAATAATAATAATAATAATAATAATAATAATAATAATAGAGACTCGATGAATTGGAATTAAACGGACTGGATGAAGTGGATTTTAGAGGAAGAATTGAAAGCATCTAGAAGACAGCATCACTAAAATTGATTAGGGTACTTAGATGATCCTGGAAACCGAAGGAGACTTGCTGTCACTCAAACACAGGGTATGTCTAATGGGTATGTCTCAAGCCTCATAGATACTGGATTATTATACTGACTGTTCTTATATTATTATATGTATATATATATATATATATATATATATATATATTTATATATATATATATATAAAACATAAATAATATAAGATTTAGAGCTTAATAGCTTTATTTCATAGAGGAGCTTCTATATTTACTTAAAGTAGGAGCTAATGGTATGTGGCGCTCCACTTCAGATGCTAAAATAATCTTCTTGGTCTAGCGCAAGTGAAAAATAGACTCTCGCTCTCAGGCTGGATACCGATATTAGGCTACGACTTTACTTTTATATATATATATATATATATATATTTACTAACCCCTCTGCACGAGCAGGATGTGACACAAGGCCAATTTCCTAATCGGAGACTGACAGGTTTGAATTCAGAGTTTTCTTTCTCCTAGACCACTTGCCTATCCAAGGTTAAAAAGCCCAATCTGCCCTACTATTTACTCTTAGCTGGAGGGTGAGTAGAATTCATACCTTTCCCAAGGGTATTAGCGCTAAGTTAAATGCAATTACCACGTCCAGGATTTGAACTCAAGGCGATGAGTCCATTTCCTATGACATTAAACATTACACTACACGCTTCCTGAGTCGTCGTATACCACTAGCAATGGTCTACCTTCTTCCACGCCGCTGGCGTGTATTGTATTTTGATTTAATATGATAAAGATTCTATTTCATTTCCAACCTCTGTTCGGTTATTTCTCCTTTAGTGACCTTTGTTAGGATACAACACATACTCAGGTGAATGACAAGTGTAGACTATGGGATGATGAAGTCATGAGGAACAGGGTATCTTTTTTTTAAAAGCAAAATGGCTGAACATAGACTTTTCGCTGAAAACTAAAATAGACAAGGCACAGCAAATAGTAATTAAAACAGTCTGATGATATCAATGAAGATTCAGTCATCCGAAACTGAAGCTATATTTCATAACTAGAAGCGACTGGTGCTGGGTCGATATCAGCCGGAGAGTGAGGGAGTCTATCCTCTTTTTACTAGCGCTAGACCAGGGGGATTGTTTTTGCGTCTGAAGTGGAACGCCACGCCTAATATCTTATACCCCCGTTATCGCAAAGATACAAGCTGTGCTACTCGTGTACTATGTTGGCGAGGGCCGCTATGAAGTCCAGAACCTCGTGGCTCTTTGGCTGATGCCGTACAGATTGAGCTAAACCGGAAAAATGAAAAGGTGAAACACACACACACACACACACACACACACACACAATAATAAGGTAAACTATCAAAGATATTCAGAAAGCGTGTGTAATAGTTCCAATATGGTTTTAACCCCAAAATAAAAAAACTTGATTAAAAGGAAAAAAAAAAACGTACTGTAATAGTTAGCAAGTTATTCTCGCACATCCATTATTATTACTAGCAAAATAAAAAAAACACCCTCCGAGCGATGTAAAAATGGATTTTTGAAACATATTTCCTGACGGGTGGGAGTTAAACAATTCAATGTCAGCGAGTTTGTACCCTAAGTAAGTAAAATCATCAAATTCATTAGAGGATTAAAAAATAAAACAATTTGAAATTTAAGTAAAGTAAAGTCGTCGGGGTGGCCTAAAATTTGGTATCAGCTAGACAGCGAGGGAATCTATCCCATTTTCACTAGTGCTAGGCCAAGGAGATTGTTTTTGTGTCTGAGCTGGAGCGCCACACCTATCATCAGCTCCTTACCTTACCGCACAGATCCCTGCGCTACTCTTACGTTGAGTTGGCGAGGTTCGGTATCGAACCAGAAACCTTGTGCTCTACCGACTGAGCTAACCCAGCCTCTTTGAAATGTAAACTTTAAATATATATTAAAATAAAACAAACTATATAAAGATATATAATACCAATCATGTATCTATTAAAACTTGTTTTAAAAAACATTGAGGACTGTCTAATGTTGCATGTTCAAATGTTCAGTGTATTTATTCTGTTATGACGATTTTGGGTAATGTGACGTAAGCAGTGACGTAGTTTTTGTTAAAGACAAAAACCGGAAGTGAATCTCCATTATTAATAAATGTATATTCTAATTTTGAGATATAACCAGCTTTTTGTTATTTATAACAAAAAGTAAGAAACGGTGATATTAAATGTGTATACATATTTACTTGAATAGCAACTGAAACATTCCGATGATATCGATGTAGATTCAATCATCAGACCGCCATGTCGTCTGGGGCGTTAGAATGCACCGACTGCACCTCTGCAGAGGGGTAAGACTCCCCTAATGGGGCCACGTGTTGGCCGTGGGTGGCGACCCGTGATGCTTAAGGATAGAGCCCAGGTAGATGAGCAGTTCATGACATGCAATACTCCACTTTGGCCCTATATTGGGCTAGACGGGCGGTCGGTGAAGCCCCCTCCGATCAATCGTCTGGTCACGTCAAGCCCTAGCACCTATATGATTTTCCCAACCCTATTGCCCTTATGGCAAGCCCCAACCCCTTTTTATCATATGGGTGCTAGAAGGCAGTGGCTGCGGGTCTACATGTCCTGGGAATGACGTTAAACTCTATCTGATGGTGAGGTTCCAGTTTTGGAGGTTTGGGGAATGTGGAGCACCCCTTCATCACCATTGCTCCCTGGTCCACTCTGACCCGGAGTGGTAGTACCTGTTAGGGTCCCATCTATGGGTTAAATAGAAAAATGTATTTATAAAAAATTGTATTATCCATTAAGAATTGATTTATTTCAAAACTTTATCGGCATTAAATGACCCACTGAGGTTGATATGCCGTAAAACAAAACAAACCAAACCAAACCATCAATCATCAGAAACTAAGGTTCAGGCCACTTTAACATCGGGCTCTGTTTAGGTGTTTTTTCATTAATTACTAAAAAGTAAGTCATCTTTAGACGTTTACCTTGAATTCAAACGTGGTTTCGGAGCTGTTATCGTTACCATTGTTACACATATCATTACGCTTGTTCAAGGACCTCCAAGCAGCATAAATACCATCAGAATCATTTTAAGGTAATTTAAAAAAAACACCATAAAACAAACAATTTAATTCTTATACTTATACTTGTCTTTATTTATGAGATGAGGCTTGTTATGAATAATTATGATATATCGGACTGTTGACCTCATCTTTATTGCGGTATGTATAAACACAAAGTTCAGGTCATTGTAACCTCGATCCCTGCTTTGGTTTTTGTCATTTTAATAACCTTAAAACAATTATCCTTAAGATCAACCAAGTTCTTGGCAAGTTCTCTTGACGACATCTAGTGTCCGTACAGAGTTTATTAATGTGAGTTTTTGCTGTTCGGTCGACACTGGTATGTTCCAGTGTAAGAATCCACTGAAAAACGTGACTTACGAGTTCGAACTTATGTCTCCAGTATGTTATGGCTCGTCCATCTTGTACGGCTTGTGAGAAGGGAGGTTAGTGGCCAGACAGTTTCTATTTTTTAAGATGCTGCATATATTTTTAATAATAAAATGTGTATATATTATTGGTTATTAGATTATAGATCATGAATAAAAAAGTAAAGTCGTCGGGGTGGCCTAAAGTCAGCATCAGCCAATCAGCGAGGGAGTCTATCCGCTTTTAACAAGCGCTAGACCAAGGAGATTGTTTTCGCATCCGAGGTGGAGCGCCACACCTATCATCAGCTCCTTACTTTACCGCACAGATCTCTGTGCTACTCATACGCTGAGTTGGCGAGGGGCGGTATCGAACTAGGAGCCTTGCGGTTTTTAGCCGAACGGTCTACCGACTTAGCTAAGGAGTGAATGAAAAACAGAAATTACACCGAATACATCATAACCATCGCCTACAATAGGAATTATAGTTATATTTAAAGGGATTGATAATACAGCTTTTTAATGGGAATAATCGGGGCGTATTACATGACATGCGCCTCAGAATAGTACGGAATATCTGAGGTGACTTGCTGTCACTTAATCTCCAGTGATCAAACACCAGTTAGAACATGTATACAAAACTTTTATATAATAGAATTAATACTAACATCTTTATATATTTTTTGATTATAAGACTATTGATCCTGGGAATAAAAGAGTGTATATATATATATTTACCACACGAGCAGGATGTGACACAAGGTTAATTTCTTAAGCGGAGTTAAACAGGTTTGAATTCAGAGTTTTCCTTCTCCTAGACCGGTTACCTAGCCAGGGTTAAAGAGCCCAGTCTGCACTGCTATTTATCCATAGCTGGAGGGAGAATTGGATTCATACCTTTCCCAAGGGTATAGCGCTATATGAAATTCAAACAGCTTCGTCCAGGAATTGAACTCGGGTCGACGAGTCCATTTCCTATGACTCTAACCATTAGACCACGTGCCTCCAAATAAAAGAGTGTATAAAAACCAGAAATTTCGCCGAATACATCATAATCATCGCCTACAATAGGAATGATAGTTACATTTAAAGTGATTGATAATAAAGGTTGGGAAGGGAACAATAGTACTGTATTACTCGATATACGCTTCAGAATAGGACAGAATATCTGAGGTGACTTGCTGTCACTTAAACTCCAGTGAAAAACCACCGCTTGAGTGCAAAACTTGTATAGAGTCGAATAATCAATAAAATGTATATATATTTTTGATTATAAAATTATTGATCCTGGGAATAAAAGAGTGTATAAAAACCAGAAATTCCACCGAATACATCATAATCATCGCCTACAATAGGAATGATAATTACATTTAAAGTGATTGATAATAAAGGTTGGTAAATTGAACAATAGTACTGTGTTACTCGACATGCGCCTCAGAATATAATGGAATATCTTGACTTGCTGTCACTTGGAATCCAATGAACAACCACCAGTGAGAACTTGTATTCAAAGTATAAAAATCAGAAATTCAACCGAATACATCATAATCATCGCCTACAACAGGAATGATAGTTACATTTAAAGTGATTGATAATAAAGTTGGGAAGTGAACAATAGTACTGTAATACTCGACATACGCCTCAGAATATAATGGAATATCTTGACTTGCTGACACTTGGAATCTAATGAACAACCACCAGTGAGAACTTGTATGAAAAGTATAAAAACCAGAAAGTCCGCCAAATACATCATAATCATCGCCTACAACAGTAATGATAGTTACATTTAAAGTGATTGATAATACAGCTTTGTAATGGGAATAATAGGAGCGCCTCAGAAGAGAACGAAATATCTGAGGTGACTTGCTGTCACTTAAACTCGAACGAACAACCACGAATTGTGTGCAAAAACTTGTATAGAGCGGAATTAATAAATAACGTTTTGAAGGTTTTGAAGACGAGTGAATTTGGTCTGTGTCGTAAAGCAATCAAACGCTTCCCACCTTTTCTGGTGAAATTCTTGAGGCAAACATACAGAAGTGAATTCAGTAAAACGCCGTCCTAAGGCGACTTTATGAATTTGTAGCTTATTATTTTTCCCGCTTGTTCGTGCCCGTCCATCTTGACGCGATCCGCCTTCACTCGACCAAGCGGGAAAAACAGGAATCGTTACTGCTATGAACTAATGAGCTAGAATGCAATAGAGTAAATTAATGAAGTATAAATACGTCAATTTATTGTTTTACGAATTATAAGATCCAATTACAGAAGAAAGAAAGATAGAAAGAAAGAAAGAAAGAAAGAAAGAAAGAAAGAGAGCGGGAAAGAAAGGGGTGATGATGAGTAAGAAAAGAAAAGAGGCGTGGAAATAAAGCTGGGAGAGGAATAATAATAATAATAATAATAATAATAATAATAATAATAATAATAAGAAGAAGAAGAAGAAGAAGAAGAAGAAGAAGATGAACAACAACAACAACAACAACACAACAACAACAACAAGAAAGAAGGAAAGAAAGAAAGAAAGGATGATGGATAATAAGAAGAGAAGGAAGGGGTTGAAATAAAGCAGGAAGAAGAAGAAGAAGAAGAAGAAGAGAAGAAGAAGAAGAAGAAGAAGAAGAAGAAGAAGAAGAAGAAGAAGAAATATGAAACATAAAAGAAAGTGTTGAATTTAAAAGACTAAATAAATGAAGAAGAGGAGGGAAAGAAGAGATGTCGAAAATAAAGAAAGACTAATGAAGAAGAAGAAGAAGAAGAAGAAGAAGAAGAAGAAGAAGAAGAAGAAGAAGAAGAAGAAGAGTGGCGAAAGAAAGAAAGAATATAAAAAAAATAAGAATGCAGCAATAATCAGATGGAAAAATTGAAGAAGAAGAAGAAGAAGATGAAGAAGAAGAAATGAAGAAGAAGAAAAATAATAAATGAAGAAGAAATAGAAGAAGAAATGAAGGAATAAAATCTAAATAGAAAGAGGAAGTGATTGAATATTAAGAAGAATAGAAAGGGAGAGAAATTGAAGAAGTCAGGGAGGCAGGGAGATAGGTAGGTAGATAGATAGATAGATAGAGAGAGAGAGGGGGAGAGGAAAGAGACAGAGAAAGAGAGAGAGATGGGGGAGAGGAAAGAGACAGCAAAAGAGGGGTAGAGAAAGAGAGAGAGAGAGAGAGAGAGAGAGAGAGAGAGAGAGAGAAGAGAGAGAGAGTGTGTGTGTGTGTGTGTGAGAGAGAGAGTAGAATAAAGTAAGACGAAGAAAATGATAATGAATTTGAAGCTAAATAGGAAGAAGTAGAATGACAATACAAAATGAGAAATGAACAAAACCGAATAAAACGAAACGAAAAAAGAAATTCAATCGGATTTTTCGAGAAACACACGAGAAGAATGCCGTGAGTAAAGAAAAGCGCTATGTTTATCTCAAGAAATGAAATCGAATTAAATTAAAATCAAATATACTGGAAGCGTTGTATCAATTAATATTTATTTATTCACTAATATTTCCGTGTTGATAGCCTAGTGGTTAATGAATCGTGCATGTGAATTATTGTGCTGATAGAGTTAGTGTTGATTACATTCTATAAGAGGGTCGGGTTAGCTCAGTCAGTAGAGCGCTCGGCTAGAAACCACAAGGTTCCAAGTTCGATACCGGTCCTCGCCACTCAACGTATGAGTAGCATAGGGGCCGGAGCGGGTCGGACTATGAACCACAATGTTCCTGGTTCGATACCGGACCTCGCCAACTCAGCGTATGAGTAGCACAGGGACCTGTGCGGGTCGGACTATGAACCACAATGTTCCTGGTTCGATACCGGACCTCGCCAACTCAGCATATGAGTAGCACAGGGACCTGTGCGGGTCGGACTATGAACCACAATGTTCCTGGTTCGATACCGGTCCTCGTCAACTCAGCGTATCAGTAGCACAGGGATCTGTGCGGTAAAGTAAGGAGTTGATGGTAGGTGTGGGCACTCCACTTCAGATGCTAAAACAAAACGGTCTAGCGCTAGTGAAAAGGGATAGACTCCCTCGCTGATTGGCTAATACCGACAAGGCCTTCCCGGTGACTTTACTTTTACTCAAGGAGTAATATATATATATATATATATTATATATATATATATATATACTCCCTCGCTGTCTAGCTGATATCGATTTTAGGTCACCCCGACGACTTTACTTTACTTACATTTCAAATAGTTTTATTTTTTAATCCTTTAATGAATTTGATGAGTTTATTTACTTAGGGTACAAACTCAGATGCTAAAAAAAAAAAAAAAAACAATCTCCTTGGTCTAGCGCTATTAAAAAGGGGATAGACTCCCTCGCTGACTGGCTGATACCGACTTTAGGCCGCCCCGTCGACTTTACTTTTACTTACTTTCTATAAACCGAGCTCAATCGGTAAAGCGTCGGATCTAGGAACCACAATGTTCCTGGTTCGATACCGGACCTGCCAACTCAACGTATGAGAATAATAGGGACCTGTGCGGGTCGGACTATGAACCACAATGTTCCTGTTTCGATATCGAACCATGCCAACTCAGCGTATTAGTAGCATAGGGATCTGTGCGGTAAGGTGAGGAACTGATAGTAGGTGTGGCGCTCCACCTCCTTCACAAAAAAAATCTCCTTGGTCTAGCGCTAGTTGAAAGAGGATAGACTCCCTCGCTGTATGGCTCATACCGACATTAGTCCGACCCGACGACTTACTTTGTCTAAACTGAGCTCAGTCGATACAGCGTAGACTACGAACCACAACACTCCTGGTTCGATACCGGACATCGCCCACTCAGCGTATGAGTAGGATAGGGATCTGTGCGGTAAAGAGAGCAGCTGATGTCAGGTGTGGCGCTCAAAAAAAAAAAAAAAAATAATCTCCTTGTTCTAGCGCTAGTGAAAAAGGGATAGACTCCCTCGCTGGCTGGCTGATACCAAATTTTGGCCAGCCGACGAATTGGTCTAAATTAGCACGGTGTCCTAGATATGACGTTAAACTGCGTCTAATGGTAAAAGTTCTAATGTTGGAACTCAGCGGAGCATGGAGTACCCCTTCATTGCCATTACTCTAAGTTTCACTATAACCCGGAGTGGTTGTACCTTTTAGGGTCTGATCTCTTAATTAAATAGAAAAATGATTCTTTTTAAAATTGATTTAAAAGAATATTCTGAATACTCTTCAGGCATGAAAAGAAGAAAAAGGTTTTTTTTAACCCATTCATTGCCAGTAGACTTCACGTCAAATTTGAGCGGGAGTGGTAGTGCGTGTTAGGTTCTCATCTATAGGTCAAATATATATACTATTTCTCGGAATTTTTCTACGGATTACAAAAAGGTTCCCGGTTTGGTTTTGTTGGGTTTTGTTTTACGGCATATCAACCTCAGTGGGTCATTTAATGCCAATAAATTTTTGAAATAAATCAATTCTTAATTGATAATACAATTTTGTTTATTAACTCATGTTTTTCTATTTAACCCATAGATGGGACCCTAACAGGCACTACCACTCCGGGTCAAGTGGACCAGGGAGCAATGGAGATGAAAGGGTGCTCCACATTCCCCAAACCTCCAAAACTAGAACCTCATCATCAGATAGAGTTTAACGTCATTCCCAGGACATGTAGACCCTCAGTCACCGCCTTCTAGCACCCATATGATAAAAAGGGGTTGGGGCTTGCCATAAGGGCAATAGAGTTGGGAAAATCATATAGGTGCTAGGGCTTGACGTGACCAGCCGATTGATCGGAGGGGGAAGGTTCCCGGTTACGACAAGAAGGTTCCCGAGTCCGAGATGGTCCCGAGTCCGACAAGAAATACCTGAAGAAGGCCGGAGAGCACATCGACCGAAACGTTATACAGATAACATGAAAATGAGTACAATTGTCCGAATAATACAAATAATACTAATTCAAATAGATATGTTTAAAAAGATTTGTATTCGGTAAGACTCTTTTAGTAAACATATATTCATAAAATGTAAATTTGAACGTAGAAATGATATAGGCATAAAATAAGTCTATCCAGGTTGACATGCCGTTAAAACAAGCAAAATATGCACACATTATTCAACTGGTGTCTGTCCACCGCATGCATTTTGATGTCATACACAAGATACCCTCTTTAGGGGGAGGGGTCTTAAGCTGTACCCCATAAACAGGAGCTACACGGACACTTAGCTCCCTTCTCACAAACCATGTGAGTGAGAAAAACCTTCTTCGTTCACTTCAGCTTCCAATTTTAACCGATCAGCAAAAGCGATTGCAGAGAGAGAGAGAGAGAGAGAAGAGAGAGAGAGAGAGAGAGAGAGAGGAGAGAGAGAGGGCCGGGGGATAGATAAATGGATAAATAGATTGATAGATAGATAGATAGTTAGAGAGGAGAGAGAGAGAGAGAGAGAGAGAGAGCTGGGGAGATGGATAAATTGATAGATAGATAGTTAGGGAGGAGAGAGAGAGAGGTGGGGAGATAGATAAATAGATAGAGAGAGAGAGAGAGAGAGAGAGAGAGAGAGAGAGAGCTGGGGAGATAGATAAATAGATGAATAGATTGATAGATAGATAGTTAGAAAGGAGAGAGAGTGAGTGAGAGAGAGAGAGAGAGCTGGGGGAGATGGATAAATAGATTGATAGATAGATAGTTAGGAGGAGAGAGAGAGAGAGCTGGGGGGAGATAGATAAATAGATGAATAGATTGATAGATAGATAGATGGTTAAGAGAAGAGAGAGAGAGAGAGAGAGAGAGAGAGAGAGAGAGAGAGGGGGGGGAGAGAGAGATAAAGAGATAAATAGGTTGATAGATAGATAGTTAGAGAGGAGAGAGAGAGATGGGGAGATAGATAAATATAAATAGATAGATAGATAGATAGATAGATAGAGAGAGAGAGAGTGAGAGAGAGAGAGAGAGAGAGCTGGGGGGATAGATAAATAGATAAATAGATTGATAGATAGATACTTAGAGAGGAGAGAGAGAGAGAGAGAGAGCTAGAGGGGGGAGATAGATACATAGATAGATTGATACATAGATAGAGAGAGAGGGGAAAGAGAGAGAGAGAGGGGGCAGAGAGAGATAAATAGATAGATAGATAGATAGAGAGGAGAGAGAGAGAGAGAGAGAGAGAGAGAGAGAGAGAGAGAGAGAGCTGGGGGAGATAGATAAATAGATAGATATAGATAGATGAGAGAGAGGAGAGAGAGAAGAGAGAGAGAGAGAAAGAGAGAGAGAGAGCTGGGGGGAGATAGATAAATAGAGAGATAAATAGATTGATAGATAGATAGATAGATAGATAGACAGTTAAAGAGGAGAGAGAGAGAGGAGAGAGAGAGAGAGAGAGAGAGAAGAGAGAGAGAGAGAGAGAGAGAGAGAGAGTAAAATGAATTAGTGCTAACAGCGCGCCTAGATGACAACGATGATAATAAGTTCTACCGAGCTTAACAGAATGGTTCCGATTTTACCCGATATTTCTCGGAATCACTTTTCTGTGTCTTTAAACCAATATTGTATTTCATACCACTATATTTTTACATCTTATGGAACTGACGCTCTTTTCTGCGTCGAATGTTTACATCTGGGATCGTTAGGACCCATTCTGGTGATTAAGGATTTTAATAACGCACTCTCCTAAATCTAAGTGCCGACCCGAAGCTATGACATTGGAACTATAAATAGTAGACTAAAATGATTAAAGAATATTAATGGCGTACGAAAAACAAGAGAACGAAAATATGAAATAAACACTAAGACGAAATAAGTAAAAAGCAGTTAAAGAAGTCAGCAAGAAGAGTGTGAACAAATAGTTGACAAGGGAGATAACTCGTGTCTCGTAAAGCATATTTTAAACGAAGGCGAAGATCTTCAATGTAAAAATATGACCGTGTGACTGTTGCCACTGAAAATTGAAAACAGTAATAAAAAAACCCCGAAATATCCTTTACAATAAATAAATAATAAAATGAATAAATTTTAAACAACAAAAATAACTAAAACAATGAGAATAGTATAAATAGAATAGTAGTTATCCAATAACCTTCGTTTATTTTGGCACAAGGTCAAAAATTATGGAGCTACTAGTAAGAATCACAGGGGCGGGTTAGCTCAGTCGGTCAAGCGTTTGGCTAGAAATCACAAGGTTCCTGGTTTGATACCGGCCCTCGCCAACTCAGCGTATGAGTAGCACAGGGATCTGTGCGGTAAAGTGAGGAGCTGATGGTAGGTGTGGCGCTCCACCTCAGACGCTAAAACAATCTCCTTGGTCTAGCGCAAGTGAAAAGGGGATATACTCCCTCGCTGTCTGGCTGATCCGACATTAGGCCACCCCGACGACGATAAATAGAATAGTCATCATCATCATCATCATGTCGCGCTGTCAGCGCGGATATCCATGACAATCTCTCTCCATCCGCCCCTATCGCTCATCATTCTCGGGAGGTCCTCTATGCAGCATCCTGTATCCGCACAGAGCTGATCAACGTACCTCTTTGCTGGTCGGCCCACACTGGCGTGCCCATGTGCTGGCTTCCACAGGAGGACGTCGCTTATGAGTTCGTCCTTGCTTCTCCAGCAGTTTCCCGCGTGTCTTGTCCGTCTTACTCTGATGGTTTGTGTGATATGTGGCAAGGTGGCCGTACAGCTGTTTTCTCGTAGGGTGTTGTTTCCACGTCTTGTTCAGGATCACCCGCAGCATTCTTGTGCAGCTCGCATCTAGTTTATTCTCTAGTCGCTTAGTTAAGGTCCAGGTGATGCAGCCATACAGCAGTACTGAAACGACAACGGCCTGGAAGAACTGTCTCTTTAACTTGTCTGTGAGATTGGATTTCCAATATGACCGTTAATTTATTTATAGCGGCCCATGCTTTCCTATACGTGCATTAACGTCGTTTTCTGCGGAGGAGATGTTACTGCCTAAGTAACTAAATTGTTCTACAACCTTCGTTTATTTTGGCAGAAGGTAAAAAATTATGGAGCTACTAGTAAGAATCACAGGGGCGGGTTAGCTCAGTTGGTCAAGCCTTTGACTAGAAACCATAAAGTTCCTAGTTCCATACCGGCCCTCGCCAACTCAGCGTAGAAGTATCACAGAGATTTGCGCGGTATAGTAAGGAACTGACGGTAGCGTGGCGCCCCACATCAGATGCAAAAACAATCTCCTTGGTCTAGCGCTAGTGAAAAGGGGATAAACTCCCTCGCTGACTGGCTGATACCGACTTTAGGCCACCCCGTCGACTTCACTTTTACTTACTTTCTATAAACCGAGTTCAAACGGAAAGCGTCGGATCTAGGAACCACAATGTTCGTGGTTCGATACCAGGCTGATTGGCTGATAATGACTTTAGGCAACCCCAACGTATTTACTTACTTTTAGTAAGAATCACAGGAAAAATGATGTAGATACACGTGTTGTTTTTATCTTTGATTAATTCTTAAAATGGAATCAAAAATACGATTACCTCCCTTTGTTTTTATGGACAAAATATAAAGAATAATAAAGGAAATTTTCATTAAAGAAATTCAGAACTTAACTTGTTTGTGGCGTAAAAGCTAGTCTTGCAGATCATCTCTTATTTCAGACAGTTGGGATTGTCTTCCTTTTGCCTGGAAGAGTTATCTTCCCGCCGGGTTTCCGTGCCGACCACCAGGGAAGTCTGGTATTTAAGCGCGAGGTTCAAACTCTTCTGCGCTTTTGGTGCTTCTTCTCAACGAACCTACCTGGGCTAGACACTGTCTACCCCTTTCTCGGTGAGGGCTTCTACCCCCACCATCACTAGTAAGTGAATTATACGGCATGGACTATCCTTAGTCCTATATCTTTAACTCCTATATTTTATATGTACATTTATGTATCTCTTTTATACCTAAATATTGTATTTCCATTCATGAATGTGTTCTTTTATTATATCTTATTTGTATCTTGTATTTCAAGTTATATATTGTTCCATGTGCCTGTAATAAAGTCCATCTTGTTATATGTTTAACACCTGATCAAAGTTTGTTCGTTCAACAAGTTATAACATAATATTGTTATAACCTTGAATTTTACAAGACTATCATCTCTTCGGCCGCATGAAGACGGTTTGAGAGACAAACATTATTACAGTGACAATGAAGTGAAATCTGTTGTGAAGAAGTGGCTCAAAGAACACTCAACATAATTTTACGGGACAGAGATACATGCTCTCATTCGAAGGTAGAACATTGCTATTGAGAGAAACGGTGACTATGTGGAGAAGTAGGGATGTGATCACAGTGGGACCAGCTTCATTTTGATGTATGATACGTTTTTCCTGTTTTGGTAATTATATCTGTCCTAAACAAAATGACAATACTTTTTGACTCACTTGAAGAGTAGCGATGTGATCCCAGAGGCCAGCTTATTTTATGTATGATACGTTTTTCCTGTTTTGGTAATTATATCTGTCCTAAACAAAATGACAATACTTTTTAAACTCACCCTCATGTACCAGGGTGCATTAGTGTTAATGAGATTTGCTGAAATTTTTTTTGAATCGTTATCATATTTTTATCATTTACCTATTCATATAGATCGAAATGGAAACATTTCATTTGGGCTCGGTGCCCCTCTAGGAAACCCTTTTAATTAAAACGAAATATACTTATCCAAATACGCTGGGTAATGGAGTTTCAGATATCTGAATATCTCCAAAATCCCTAGACATAGAAACCGCGAAATTTCAATATAGAGAGGTTTAAACATTATTACGGTGTAATATTATTGAAATTTGGTGATATTTTGAGTATAGGCATAGGACCGGGTTAGCGCAATCGGTAGAGCGTTCGGCTAGAAACCACAAGGTTCTTAGTTCGAAACTAACCCTCGCCAACTCAGCTTATGAGTAGCACAGGGATCTGTGTCGTAAAGAAGCTGATTGTAGGTGTGGCACTTCACTTCAGACGGATAAACAATCTCCTTGGTATAGCGCTAGTGAAAAGGGGATAGATACCCTCGCTGATTTTACTTTACTTATTTTATTTTTTAAACAATACAATAATTTTAATTTCATATAAATCAAACCTAAAAAAATCAGTAGGGAGATATGTGTACCCGGGGGAACATTATTGATGAAAATGAAATATATGAATCGAAGTACCATATATATATATATATATATATATAATATATATATATATATATATATATATAGGTAGATAGATAGATAGATAGATAGATAATGTATGTCAAAAAAGTATCGATATTTTTTGTACTTTTTTACACACTTTATATTCTGAAAAATTAACGTTCCATTCACTTATTTACGGCTATACCAAATTTTCTTTGTATTATTTT
Source organism: Doryteuthis pealeii (assembly GCA_023376005.1). Classification (NCBI taxonomy): domain Eukaryota; kingdom Metazoa; phylum Mollusca; class Cephalopoda; order Myopsida; family Loliginidae; genus Doryteuthis; species Doryteuthis pealeii. The sequence continues at coordinate 7,415,186 of CM042171.1, read as the reverse complement.
GACTGTATTATTCCCTATTGCAAAAAGATCAAATGCTAGTCTCAGGGCCGGTCCTCAGAAGAAAAAAAACAACAAAAAATCAAAAGATAGCAGGTGTGTTCGCGTAGTGATTTTTCAGTGTCGACCAGTGATACGTGGGTAGAGCCGCTGCCAGGTGTTTACGGTAGGATGACAGTGGGTGGATATCCGGTTAAATAAGCAAAGAGTTAATTGTGGACTGACATTACAATGCACAGCAGTTGCATGGTCAATCTTATCCAAATATCCTTAGAGCCAATTGATTAAGAGTAAAGACGGTAAAGATATATTTAAATATTTTTTAACAATTGAGTTTGAGTTTGAGTTTTGTTTAACGGCATATCAACCTCTGTGGGTCATTTAATGCCAAAAAGGTCATTTTGGATTTCAGACCTTAAAGTAGTGGTTCTATGGAGATAATTGGTTATGTTCTGTTATATTTTGTTGAAAATGTTGCTTTTTTTTTATAAAATTTAAATGTTTTCAGGGTTTGTATTCTTAAAGATGTCTTTCAGGTTTCTTGCTTGATAGTAATTTGCGCGGATATGTTTAAGTCTGTTACAATTTAGGAAGGATATGCTTGGTTGTAAGTTGTACTTTTGCATGTTGGGGACCTACACTGGGGCATCCTCCCCTTTTAACAGGTACGAATGGTTTAATGTGGGTGTGCCCAATACGCAAATCTGGCGTGTATTACTCTTCTCTTCTAATACTTCTGTGGTCTGTCGGCCACTCTCCAATGCTTCTTTGTATTTCGTGGAGTTTTGTTTTGAGTCAGATTTGTCCATGTATTTCTGCCATTCGTCTTAGTATAAATTTGTTTTGGTTGGTTTCAGATCTGTATATGGGGTTTTTAGATTTGCTCATATGTGTCTGAAGTGGCTTTTCTTTGGCGCTTTGGTCTGCCTTTTTATTTTCCCTTGATACGCATATGACTTGGTATCGCAGAAGAATATAATGTTATTTATTTTCAGAGTTAGTTTGTTGTGTCCCTAGCACATTGAAGAGACGTGAAACGTCGAAAACACGGTGTCTGTGGAATGGCTTTATAATATATTATATATATAATAATATATATATATATAAATAATATATATATATATATATATATATATATATAACTAAACTCAGCGAGAAAATGTTCAACATGTTAATGATAAATAATAACAGCT
>CM042171.1:7406724-7413896 GCA_023376005.1 Doryteuthis pealeii | reverse complement strand
GCTTTTCTTTGCGGGCTTTGTCTGCCTTTTTATTCCTGGATACCAATAGACTTGGTATCCAGAGAATATAATGTTATTATTTTCAGAGAGGGTTGTTTAGGTTTGTTTAGGAGCTTCGTGATCAGAGGAGATGAATGTGTTTTTGTTATGTAGTGCTAATAGACTGATTTAGAGTCCTTTATTATTTAAATCGAACTATGTCAGTTATATCTTAATTATTTTTCTTCTGACAACAACAGGGTATCCCTGCAAGCCTTATTTAGCTCATCATATTTTAATATGAAATATATATTATACATCACCAATCTACCTGATAAAACTCATATATTAATGTCTGTTTATGTATGTGTTGTAAAAATAAAAAATTCAAATCAAAACAATATTGAGAGGATGTTTTATTCATAAATGTATAGAATGCCAACCCGGTTAACATTTACCTTTATCCATTTCCCATCAAACTGGGTTGATGTTAATTATGTCTAAAAGGTTCGTACGTAAGGTGCAGAAAATTAGAGATGAAATTGGGCCTTTATAAAATCTATGTTGATTTAATATAGCTCCCAGAATTCAGTCTCGATCAGATGGTAAATCATAAATAATTTGAATTGCATAACAGAAAAATTACTTTCTTCAAAAAATGTTATTTTCCCCCCTTTACAAATATGTACATTAAAATACTGTCACCATGGTGACAGGAAGTCAAATGTTAGTTGAAATAAAATTTGGAACAATTGGTATTCGTTCATCCAAATTATTCAGTGATTTTAATTGACACCTGATTACCTTTCTGTTTTATCCTTGTGCCAGACTTGATTAAGATGAGTAAATATTTACACAAGTTCGGATATAAACATAGTGAATACATTACAGTGTAAAGCATTTGCATGGACAACCTTAGCAAAAAAACAAAAAAAAACAAAAAACAAAAAAAAATTAGGGTAAATAGTTTAAAAGTAAAGATTACGTTACCGACGCCGTCTTCCGAAAAATGAAACTAAAGGCACTCACCTAAAAGAAATGAAAAATAAGTTTACATGAGAGGACTTACATGGGAAAATCAATTTAAAAATTATTATCAATATCATAAGTACTTAACAAATATATGCACACTCTAGGGGGTGTATTTCATTTTTAAAGTAATAAGAAATTATATTAGAAATTAAAAGGCTAATTGAAACTAAATAAGAATGCAGATAAAAAGATTTGAAACAGAGGGGTGTATAATCGAAGATTTTAGCTTATATATATGAAGATAAAACTAAACAATTAGAAATCAATAATACCAAGCACATATTTATTAAAATCAATTTTTTAATATCAATATCAAATTAGCTTTCCGGCTCATACTGTAAACCGCAATTTTGTTTGAAGTATATAAAGCAGTGTGTATGAATGAATGTCCGCATGAAACTACAAAAATAAAAAATAACAATAAGTTCAGTATATATATATACACACATTAAATATCACCGTCTCTTGCTTTTTGAGCAAAAATTATGAAAATTTGATTTATATCCAAAGATATTTAGAACTTAAATTATGCATAGAAATGCCATTGAAATTCTACTGAAAAGTCTTCAGCATTTGTAAATCTCAAAAGTAAAACGAATACGCCAGTATTACGCCCTCTACCAATGTGTCGCTGGGTAGTTGCTTCTAGTATTATATATATTTATATATGTGTGTGTGTATGTGTATATAGATATAGATATAGATAGATAGATAGATATACATAGATATAAATAAGATGTCCAAATAACCCATAAGAAATGATATGACACATAGCGTAGTGGATATAGGCGTTGACATAACATACCTTAGTAGATATAGGCATTGGATTAAGACAGTTCTAATGACAGTTATCTCTGAGCTGCTGGTTCAATCCTAGTCAAGGGTGACAGTAACATAGAATGATAATTAACACAGCTTACACTTGTACCTAGCTATGGTTAGCGGAATGGAACAGGATACCCCAGCGGATGAATTTGGGTTTAAAGTTCCGTGATGGCTCCCGATTACGACAAGAAACTTCGCAAGTTCGAAAAGAAGGTTGTCGAGTTCGAAAAGAAGGTTCCCGAGTTCGAGAAGGTTTCCGAGTACGACAAGAAATACCTGAAGAAGGCCGGATATCACATCAGCCGAAATGTTGTACATTTAACAATAAAGTAAAGTTGTTGAAGTTAAAGAGATTGAACCTACAGTCTAGAGATGACTGCCACTTAAAACTGTCTTAGCCCAACGTTTTTATCCACTATGTGTCTAACTGAAGAAGGTCGGCGGGCACATTAGCCGAAACGTTGTACAGATAACAATAAATATAAGGACAATAGTCCGAATAATCCAAATAATCCCCAAAACCTCCCATTTGAATTCTTTGTTGTCCTAGATAAACAACCAGAACTAACAAGGCTCCCGACTCCGACAAAATAAATACCCGAAGAAGGCCGGAGGGCACATCGACCGAAACGTTGTACAAATAACAATAAAGATGAGGACAATAGTGCGAATAATCCAAATAATACAGATGTCATAAGATTAAACAAAACCAACCAACCAACCAACCAACCAAACATCAATAGCGTTTAATTCTAACGTGTATAAAAAAAAGAATCCTCCCCCCCTCCCAAGAATGTCGCTAAATTCTCTGAAGTGAAGTGAATATTCTTCTACCCAAAATGACCGGATACCGTGAGATGGGAAAGTAAATATATATGAGGAGATCTCGTGATATACAGAAGTTTATTCAAATCAATAAGATAAAGTAGAGGTTATTATAGCCTCCTGTTTGCCACAATGACTCGAATTGGATAAATATGTGCCTCCTATAATCAGATATACCTATAATATATACATTATATATATATATATTTATATGCACTCACAGAGACACAGGTACATACACACATGTATATATATATATACTTATATATATATATATATATATATATATAATATAAGTATATATATGTATATTTATATCTATGAAAACCGTAAATTCAAGGTTTTTATTGATGTTTTATTCTATATATGGGAATATATGTCTATATGTATATATGTTCACACACACACACACACACACACACACACACATATATATATATATATATATATATATATATATATATATATATTATATATATATATATATATAAAAACTCTATATGTACGTTTAGTTTGAATTCTATCATGGAAATATTGATATTAATCACCTCAGTCACCTCAGAATATATATACTATATATTTATATATATATATATATATATATATTATATATTGTAAAACACATATTTTGATTTATACTCATATATATCATCCAAGACTCAGTCTCAAGCTTATATATATATTTATATATATATATATTATATATATATATATATACATATATATAATATATGTGTGTGTGTGTGTGGTTTATTTTGTGTGTGTATTGTGTGTGTTTTTGAGACGGAGTCTTGGATGATATATACGAGTGGTATTCAATAAATAATGGGATATTTTAATGAAAAAAAGCAGCATATATATTTTCTGTTGTTTTTTTGTCTTGTTTTTAAAAAGTTTTTACGAGAAATATAAAATCCTTCATTCTTTGGAATTGATTTATAGAAAACACTCCTTACCCCATGTAAAACTATTTGTTTTGAGACTATTCAAAATGGTGGCAAATCAAACAGAATGCACCAGACTTGACTGCCATCAGATCTTTGAAGGCCAAGTAGCGCAAACCAAGAGTATATGGGATGTGTACGGAAACGAATCTCAAAGTCCAAACATACTTACAAATGACGTAACATGGGTTTGTTACTACGAGACTGAGTCAAAAAGACAGACCATATAGTAGTAAGACACTGCCTCATTGGTAAAGAAAAAGTTCCGGGCGCAGCTGCTGTAAAAAATGGATGGACTCCCTTGCCATGCCGGTTTCCTAAAATAAGGTGCAATAAGAGCCGGTTTAGCTTAGTTGGTCGAGCGTCCGACTAGGAACCACAAGGTCCGGGTTCGATACCGGCCCTCGCTAACAGCATACTGCTTATTTACTAAGCTTAACTTAGATATGGCACAATGCCAGATTATGGAGCGCCCAGTGAGAAACGAACTCACTAACAATGGTCTGCGAATCTAGCTTGCTAACCATTACACCATGTGAGGTGCCCTCGCTAACAGCATATGCGTAGCACAGGTACCGGTCCGATAAAGTGAGGAGTGACGGTAGGTGTGCCGCTCCATCTCAGATACCAAAAACAATCTACTTGGTCTAGCGCTAGTTAAAAGTGGATGGACTCCCTTGCTGTCCGGCTGATACTGACGCTAATTCCCACCCCAGTGACTTTACTTTTTTTTATAAACAGTGCTTACAGTTTGGAAATAAACTTTATTTATTCAATGAGGACTTATATATTATATATATATATATATATATATAATATATATATATATATATATATATATATAGTATTTGATAATTTGCTTGAAGCATTGTTAAGTATGTCATTATTTATTTATGTTAAAAAGCAATTACAATGCGTATAAAAAAAAAAATTCAGTCTTATCGATTTCAAAGAAACTTTATCATCAGAGACATTTTCTGAAATGGACGCGGTCTTGTGTTTTTGTACGTTATAAACACGTATCTCATGTTTTTTTTATAACGCCACGCGGAAGGGTCGTGATAGCCGTTGTTCAATCAAATTTCAATTTCATTCTTTTTATCTATTTATTTCTTTATGTATTTATTTATTTATTTTCATTTATAGTTTTATGTATATATATGTGTATATATGGAATGTGTACTTTAATTAATGATATATTCTGTGTTTAATTCTAACCTATTGTTTATACGAGGACCTAATTTAGCTATTAATAAACTTTCTCTAATTCTGAGATTACCAATGTTGCGTATTATTGTCTCTAACTTAACGGAAAAAACTATTGTCCTTATTTCTGCATTCGATCAAATGCAAAAAAATGTTCCCAATTTTTTTGGTAGAGCACTGTAGGGAGACATTAGTTGAACTTTGCGTTGAGCGTAAAAAGCATTTACTCGCCAGCTGTTTACAGATTTAAGTTCTCTGGTGATTATAAAAACATATATCCTGAAGTATATATCAATTAATTGTTCGCCCCTGACAGACAGTCACTGACAGCCGTAGGGGTTAGGAGCTTGTCAGACGAAAATTATGTCGGGTTCTCTCCCACAGAGGTAGTTGTTAAAAGAGTCGAGCCGCAATGATGAGACGTAAACTGTCGAAACACATGTCTGTGGATGACTGATATATATATATATATATATATATAATATATATATATATATATATGAAATTTACGATAAGCTAAATATATAAAAGGAATTCGTACGCCTTTTTGGTTTGTACCAATATAAAGTTATTAATTCACTGTCCATCTATAGACCAATGTATGTGCATATCGATTTGATATTAAATAAGTTTTATCTCTGTATACATATTACAGAGATAAAACTCGTTGATATATATATATATATATATATATATATATATATATATATATATAATATAATGTATATATAATATATATATTATTATATATATAAAATATATATTCTTTCTAATATTATCAGAAGCTTATTCCGAATACGTATACGTACACACACACACACACACACAGAGAGAGAGAGAGAGAGAGAGAGAGAGAGAGAGAGAGAGAGAGAGAGAGAGAGAGAGAGAGAGAGAGAGAGCTAAATGAATAGATAAATGTTTTAGTCATGAGGTAACGAAATGACTTTCGCTGCCTGATGACTGCTACACAGCAAGAAACCAATGGTAGCAAAATTGTCCCAATGCAAATGAATATAAACTAAAACATTTATTTATTTATCTCTTAACTCTCTATGACAGATATTGAGCACTCTTTTAATAAAACGGTACGTTGGATTACTACCTTTTCTTTAAGTGTAATAGTGCCTACCATACACATTGATATATGTGAGGAACAAAAGACCAAAACTCAGACAAAAGTGTGTAGGATATATTTCGCTAGGGCTTTGAGCTCGGCATCATCAGTCGGCCTAATGAATTATCAGGTTATCATACAAGGGTTTTATAGAAGGGGTAGTGTGGCGAGAGGAGGTGGATAGGAGAGGAGGTCAAGTGGGTAAGCGTTAGTGAGGAGAGGTTTTGAATTGTCAAGCAGGAATCATTGGAGAGGAAGAGAAGGAAATCAGAAGGGGAGAGAGATAGATATAGTGAGCAGGGAGAAAGTAGAAAGATATATTGTAAAAGAAACAGGTTAGGGCGGAGGTGGGTGGCCTCTAGCAATATATCCTACACACTTTTGTCTGAGTTTTGTTCTTTTGTTCCTCACATCTCCCCTCGTTTACGTTCTCTCCCCTCATCTAACTTCGCTCCCCATTTTTTGTATGACCCGTTCTTGAATTCCTTGTCGTATTCTTCACCAGTCACCTACTCTCTCCCTCATATAATTTCACTCCCTTCGTCTAATTTTACTTCTCTCATACACCTTCGCTCCCCTCGTCTACCTTCTCTCCCCTCATGTACCTTCTCTCCCCTCGTCTATTTTCACTCCTCTTATATACCTTCACTCCACTCGTCTAACTTCTCTCCCCTCGTCTACCTTCACTCCCTCATCTAACTTCTCTCCCCCCATCTAACTTATCTCCCACTCGTCTACCTTCACTCCCCTCATCTAACATCTCTACCCCATCTAATGTATCTCCCCCTCGTCTACCTTCACTCCTCTCATATAACATCTCCCCCCTCGTCTACCTTCACTCCCCTCATCTAACTTCTCTCCCCTCGTCTACCTTCAGTCTCCTCATCTAACTTATCTCCCCCTCTACCTTCACTCCCCTCATCTAAATTCTCTCCCCTCATCTACCTTCAGTCTCCTCAGCTAACTTCTTTCCCCTCATCTAACTTCTCTTCCCTCGTCTACCTTCACTCCCCTTATCTAACTTCTCTCCCCTCATCTAAGTTATCTCTCCCTCATCTAACTTCACTCCCCTCATTTAACTTATCTACCCTCATCTACCTTCAGTCCCCTCATCTAACTTCTCTCCCTCATCTAACTTCTCTCCCTTCGTCTACCTTCACTCCCCTCATCTTCTCTCCCCTCATCTACCTTCAGTCCCCGCATCTAATTTATCTCCCCCTCGTCTACCTTCACTCCCCTCATTTAAC
>CM042171.1:7389224-7401724 GCA_023376005.1 Doryteuthis pealeii | reverse complement strand
AAGGACACTGTGCCCCCGAGAGGATTGTGCACACGACAGATCTACCAAAGAACCGAAGATGACTTACAAATCCAGTGTTCTGACCGACCTGATCGTCTCCAAGACTTGATGATTATTCTTTTAATGTCTCTTAGAAATTTCGGGAATGCCTATACCCAACATCAGTGTTCTAAGGCATGTAAGAACCGTCAACCTTTAGAATTTCCGGTCAGATTTTCCAGGATCCGATTCTTATTTTGGGATAGGAAATACGAATGCCTTCATCAACTTGACCTTTGTCTCATCTCTGATCTCTTTTCCCTGCAGGACTTATCAAACTTCTTCACTACATTCCTGTTCATGAAAACTTATATTCCCTGGAAGGAGCACTGGTGACAGCTTAAGTAAAAGTACAAGGGTAATCTCAAAGATAAGCCCACCAAAATATTTAGAAATCACAGAAATGTTTATTATTTATCATTATATATACTAGCAAATATATGCACCCTCCGGGTGCAAGTATTTAAGTTTTGATATAATAAAATATCATATTAAATTAGAAAGGCTAATGAAACTAAATAAGAATACAGATAAAAACATTTGAAACAGAGGGAGTATAATAAAGATTTGAAAAAGAGGGCATATAAGAAAAAATGGAACAACTGAAACTTACTCTTCCATCACTCTCGTCTTTCAATGTTATTTTTTTGAATTTAAGTATTTAGTTAAAAGAGGAAGTAAAGAATAAAATGACAGTTATTTTATCTTGTTAATGGATTTCATTTAAGATTCATTGAAGAGATTTTTGCTTATATTCATTAAAATAAAACCAAACAGTTAGAAATCAATAATACTAAGCACATATTTATTAAATTCGATTATTAAATATTAATATGCAAATTACCCTTCCCGTTCACATTGTAAAGCGCTATTTTGTTGTATATATAAATATAATTCCATGATGTTAGTATGTAGACATAGTTAACAGTATTAATAATGTAAGACAATTTTATTAATAATTGAGGTTTAGATTTAGATAAAAATAAAATCATGGAGAATGTGATGTCAATAACTAAGAGAATTGTGACTTGAGTAGGAATATAGTTTCGGTTACAGACGGAAAAGCACACAATCTCCATTATAATAAGATATATATATATATGTGTGTGTGTGTGTATACATTGATTTACCGTTACTATAGTACCATAATGGTTTATGATAGCAAACAAATTTCTTCATCAGCTAATATTGCCTTTATATATACTAGCAAATATATGCACACTCCGGGTGCAAGTATCTAAGTTTTAATGTAATAAAATATTATATGAAATTAGAAAGGCTAATAAAACTAAATAAGAATGCAGATAAAAAGATTTGAAAAAGAGGTGGGTATAATCGAAAATTAGAACAACTGAAACTTACTCTTCAATCACTCTCGTCTTTCATTGTTAGTTTTTCTAATTTAAGTATTTAGTTAAAAGAGGAAGTAAAGAATAACATGACAGTTATTTTTTCTTGTTAATGAATTTCATTTAAAATTCATTGAAGAGATTTTTGCTTATATTCATTAAAATAAAACCAAACAATTAGAAATCAATAATACTAAGCACATATTTATTAAAATCACATTTTTAATATCAATATGCAAATTAGCCTTCCCATTCACACTGTAAACCGCTATTTTGTTGTATATATAAATACAATTGCATGTTATTAGTATGTAGATAAGGCCAACAGTATTAATAATGTAAAACAATTTTAAATTGAGGTTTAAATAAAAATAAAATCATTGAGAATGTGATGTCAATAACTAAGGGAATTATGACTTGAGTAGTGATATAGTTTCGGTTACAGACAGAAATACACACAATCTCCATTATAATAAGATATATATATATATATATATATATATATATACATGAAGTGGACAAACAATGTGTTTGAAACGGCGATAGCCCGCAATTTTTTGGGAGATTATGTGCTTAATTAAAATCATACCTAATTTGTTAATTAATTAATTATAATTAAATGAATTAGGCGTGCATATCGGTTTAAATGTAAAGCGTAAACAAATCGAGAAAAGTCGATCCCTGGATGTACATTTCAGCCTATTAGGCCTCATCAGCAGAGCTATATACAGGCAGTGCTTTGTGCGTGATTTGAACCCTACCTGTCAGGCTGAGAGGCGGACACTCTAACCATTACACTAGCTGGCTTCCACAGAAGTTCTCGTTTATTTTAAACTGATGTGTATATCGCACCTTTTGGGTGACTTATTGCACGACAGTATGAAGTGGACAAACAATGTGTTTGAAACGGCGATAGGCGACAATTTTTTTAAATAAATAAATGAGACAAGTTTAAAAAGAAATTATAATCTTAAAGAAAAATTTATATATATTATATATTTATATATATATATATATATATATATATATATGCAATATTAGCTGATAAAGAAATTTGTTTGCTATCATCAATTCTGATGGGTCATTTCTTTCCATACATTCATTATAATCGAAGAAAATTAGTCGAAACGTTATGTTGATAATATCAAAGCCAAAAATTAGTTTTATAATTACTCTCTCTCTGTCTCTCTTCTTTTTCTTCTCCCTCTCTCTCTCTCTTTCTCTTTATATATATATATATATATATATATATATATATAATATATTGATTGTTATTTAATACTTTAATTTCTTTTTAAACTTGTCTCATTTTCTATTCATTTTATTCATTTATTTATTGTGTCACTCTGATTTATATACATAACATTTCAACGTCTCTGTAACCCAAAAATAATTATGACATCTCAATAAGCAAAAATTAAATTTCAACACCTACGTAATCAGGAATACGATTGCTTCTAAAATAGAATTCAATTGCCCGGAAAAATTAAATATAGCTCTCTCCTACCATTTCTCCCCCCCTCTCTCTCTCTCTCTCTCTCTCTCTCTCTCTATATATATATATATATATATATATATATATATATATATATATATATATATATATATACGAAAGCGCTCGGAATTAAACCTTTGGTGGACTGTTACACCAGTTACACCCTGACACCAAAAAGATGGCCCGAAAATTAGAAAGGATCGAACAAAAACTCGTCCGACAAGAATTGTCTGTACATTTTAACACAACATGTCTAAAAGAAACAATGCTGCCAAAATACACTTATTATATATATATATATATATATATATATATATATATATATATATATATATATTTATTTATTTTACAATGTTTTCATAGATCAATGTTCATTATCAGCGACCGCGGTTTCATGCTAAAGGCAATCATCAGGCTGAGGAGCAAGATCCTATGGTGTTTGTTGGAGAAAGATAAAAGAGAAACAACTTCCCTTGCAACAAGGATATGGGAGCTGAAAGAAAAAGATATGCCTCACAAAATAGAGTGGAAAATCTTAGATCATCCCAAATGTTACACAAATGGCTCCAGATACTGCAACTTATGTGTTACCGAAAAATTTAGAATATTAAAAAACTTGATTTCCTTTAATAATAATAACAATAATAATAATAGAAGTTTAAATAAAAAATCAGAAATCTTCAAACAATGTCCCCATAAAAGAAAATTCTTCCTAAATGCATGGAGGGGAGATACTCAACATCCACCCTGAGAATAAATTCAGCAATTATTTGCAATGATATCCAATATTTCAACAGGGAAAAAATGATTCTTCGACAGAGAAACAACACCATCCACCTTTATATTATGTTGGATAAAAACTTAAAAGACTCTACCATATATATTAAAATGGTTTTTTGAAGACATATGCATCCTTTGCCAAACGGAATTAATTTAAAAATAAAAAATAAAAAATGAAACGTTTTTTTCAAATTTAAAAAAAATGCCCTATTTTTTTCAAAGTTTAAAAAAAGTCCTTTTTTAACGAATAAAGGGAGGCAACTTCGTTGGCATTACTTCAATAAAATTCAAATTTAAAAAAAAAAAAAACAGCGTCCGTAAAACTAACCGACGTTATTTAAAATCCTAAATGTGACATTGAGTAAAGAACTCCAACAAACACCATAGGATCTTGTTCCTCAGCCTGATGATTGCCTTTAGCATGAAACCGCGGTCGTTGATAATGAACATTGATCTATGAAAACATTGTAAAATAAATAAATATTAGCTCTTACAAACTGTGATTGAGCACTGTATTTTCTTTGTTTCATCGCAAAAAAAAATTTTGTTTTTTACATATACCTATATATATATATATATATATATATATATATATATATATATATATATATATGCAATTGTATTTTTGTTAACTGCAATTTCTTTTTTGGGGTACAGAGGTGTTACAATTTTATTTTTTCTTACATTTTTTGAAAGTTTCATATTTGGATGTAGAGTTGCTGCAAATGTATTTTTTGAAATAGAGAGGTATTTATTTATTTATTTATTTACTGAGTAAAAATAATAATATTTATGGGTACAGAGGTGATGCTATTGAATTTTCTTTCTTTTGAATTGTATTTTATGTGCGGAGTTGTTTTTTTTATTACAGACGTGTTGAAATTGTCTTTTGGAGTACAGAGGTGTTGCAATTGTATTATTGAGTGCAGAGGTGTTGCAATTGAATCTTGGGGTTCAGAGGTGCTGCAATTGTATTTTAAAGTGAAGAAATGTTGCAATTGTATTTTAGAGTACAGAGGTGTTGCAATTGTATCTTTTCAGTACAGAGAGCAATTGTATTTTAGAGCACAGATTGTTGTTTTCAGTACAGAGGTGTTGCAATTGTATCTTTTCAGTACAGAGATGTTGCAATTGTACTTTAGGGTACAGAGGTGTTGCAATTGTATCTTTTCAGTACAGAGATGTTGCAATTGTATTTTAGGGCACAGAGTGTTGCAATTGTATGCAATTGTACTTTAGGGTACAGAGGTGTTGCAATTGTATCTTTTCAGTACAGAGATGTTGCAATTGTATTTTAGGGCACAGAGGTGTTGCAATTGTATCTTTTCAGTACAGAGATGTTGCAATTGTACTTTAGGGTACAGAGGTGTTGCAATTGTATCTTTTCAGTACAGAAATGTTGCAATTGTATTTTAGGGTACAGAGGTGTTGCAATTGTATCTTTTCAGTACAGAAATGTTGCAATTGTATTTTAGGGCACAGAGGTGTTGCAATTGTATCTTTTCAGTACAGAGATGTTGCAATTGTATTTTAGGGCACAGAGGTGTTGCAATTGTATCTTGTCAGTACAGAGATGTTGCAATTGTATTTTAGAGTACAGAGGTGTTGCAATTGTATCTTGTCAGTACAGAGATGTTGCAATTGTATTTTAGAGTACAGAGGTGCTGTAATTGTATCTTTTCAGTACAGAGATGTTGCAATTGTATTTTAGGGCACAGAGGTGTTGCAATTGTATCTTTTCAGTACAGAGATGTTGCAATTGTACTTTAGGGTACAGAGGTGTTGCAATTGTATCTTTTCAGTACTGAGATGTTGCAATTGTATTTTAGGGCACAGAGGTGTTGCAATTGTATCTTTTCAGTACAGATATGTTGCAATTGTATTTTAGGGCACAGAGGTGCTGTAATTGTATCTTTTCAGTACAGAGATGTTGCAATTGTACTTTAGGGTACAGAGGTGTTGCAATTGTATCTTTTCAGTACTGAGATGTTGCAATTGTATTTTTAGGGCACAGAGGTGTTGCAATTGTATCTTTTCAGTACAGATATGTTGCAATTGTACTTTAGGGTACAGAGGTGCTGTAATTGTATCTTTTCAGTACAGAGATGTTGCAATTGTATTTTAGGGCACAGAGGTGTTGCAATTGTATCTTTTCAGAACAGAGATGTTGCAATTGTATTTTAGGGCACAGATGTGTTGCAATTGTATCTTCTCAGTACAGAGAAATTGCAATTGTACTTTAGGGTTCAGAGGTGTTGCAATTGTATCTTTTCAGTACAGAGATGTTGCAATTGTATTTTAGGGCACAGAGGTGTTGCAATTGTATCTTTTCAGTACAGAGATGTTGCAATTGTACTTTAGGGTACAGAGGTGTTGCAATTGTATCTTTTCAGTACAGAGATGTTGCAATTGTACTTTAGGGTACAGAGGTGTTGCAATTGTATATTTTCAGTACAGAGATGTTGCAATTGTATTTTAGGGCACAGAGGTGTTGCAATTGTATCTTGTCAGTACAGAGATGTTGCAATTGTACTTTAGGGTACAGAGGTGTTGCAATTGTATCTTGTCAGTACAGAGATGTTGCAATTGTACTTTAGGATACAGAGGTGTTGCAATTGTATCTTTTCAGTACAGAAATGTTGCAATTGTATTTTAGGGTACAGAGGTGCTGTAATTGTATTTTTTCATTTCATAGGTGTTGCAATTGTATCTTTTTCTAAATATATAGTCACACTTTGTGACATCGGACATTGGTCATGTCATTGGATCTATTTAGAAATGATAAAAATACACCTTCGATTAACTGCTGAGATATTAATTATTTTGAGCCAACTCGTAAACTGAATCAAATCGGAAAAATAAAGATATGGAACCATGCTGATTGATTGATTTAGTTGAAAGTCATATGACCAGAAAGAAGAAAAGGGAAAAGAAATCCGATTTTTTAAGTTGTTATTTATTTTTTTTTTTTGAATGATGAAAATTGCGAGATATGTTTTGAGTATCCTAACGCTTCGAAAACATTTTGAGAGGCTTCAACAGAAACGAAGAAGATATAAAGTGTTTTTTCCTATCAAAGATTTATGAAGGAGAATGAATACCATGTTCAGAATACTTACATACTTCTCCATAGAGTCATATCTATACATATTACATATACTATATATAAGTCGAAAATGGAAATGAATCCGACGATGTGCTGATAGGAAAAATAAATAAAGGAAAAAAATGTTGAATGGATAAAATAGATTTAATATGAGTTACAACATGTGTTTCGGCCAGGAGTTTGTTCATGTACAAATGTATTCTATTTATTATAATTTTAAATATGAAATAAAATAATAATGATAGAAAAGTATAACATATTTAAGCATACAAAGAAAAACGGTCTTCATCAGAGGAAAATGTTTGATAATTCAAGTTAAAATGGTCAAAATACAGAGAATTTTGAAGTATTCAAAAAATTATTTTAAAAAAATTATTTGAAAGACGCTTCACAGCAAGAGAAAACAGGGATGTTTGTGTGACGGTTATTATACCTGCCCTAAACAAAATGGCATTACTTTCTGAATCTCCCATGTGGAAAAGTAGGGATGTGATCCACAGATAAACAGCTTCCTTTAGATGTATGATACATGTTCCTGTGTTGGTAATTATACCTGTCCTAAACAAAATGTCATTACTTTTTGACATACCCTCATATCTATCTATTAATAATGGAGATTCGCTCTTTATTTGTTTGTAACAAAAACTACGTCATTGATAACGTCACATGATACAATATCGTCATAACAGAATAAATACACTCAAAATCTGAGCATGCAACATTAGACGATCCTCATTGTTTTTTTAAAACAAGCTTTAATAAATATATGCCCGGTATTATATATTTATATATAGTTTGTTTTATTTTAATATATATTCAAGTTATCAGAACAAAGTTTCCATTTCAAATTGTTTTATTTTTTACTCCTTTAATGAATTTGGTGATCTTACTTAGAGTACTAACTCTTTGACAATTAATTTTTAAATCCCACACCTTCAGGCAATATCTTTCAAAAATTCATTTTTACATCGCCCGGAAGGCGTTTTTTTATTTTGCTAGTATATATATATATATATATATATATGTGTGATTTACCAGCACTATATAGATTGATAAATATATATATTTACCAACTCCTCCACACGAGCAGGATACGACACAAGGTCAATTTCTTAAGCGGAATTTAACAGGTTTGAATTCAGAGTTTTCCTTCTCCTAGACTGATTACCTAGCCATGGTTAAAGAGCCAGTCTGCCCTGCTATTTTACCCATAGCTGGAGGGAGAGTAGGATTCATATCTTTCCCAAGGGTATTAGGGCTAAGTGAAATGCAATTAGCACGTCCATGATTTGAACTCGGGGCGACGAGTTCATTTCCCATGACTTTAACCATTACACCACGGGCTTCCTTAGATAGATAAATATATGTGAACATAGTGAGATAGATATTGGATCTTGAACAGCATGAGATAGCGAGATAGATAATATATTTTCATTAATGGAAAAACAAAAAGATTGAGTCGAAGAAAGAGGGTTTTAGTGGCAATCATTGTTCCAGTGACGAGAAATTGAAAGCTTTAGTGAAGAAGCGGCTCAAAGAACAGTCAACAGAATTGTAAGAGATAAGGATACATGTTCTCATTCGAAGGGGTAACATTGCTATTGAAAGAAACGGTGACTATGTGGAGAAGTAGGGATCCACAGAGGACCAGCTTCCTTTAGATGTATGATACATAATCCTGTGTTGGTAATTAGACCTGTCCTAAACAAAATGGCATTAAATTTTGGCTCACCAATGTGGAGAAGTAGGGATGTGATCCATAGAGGACCAGCTTCATTTTGATGTATGATACATGTTCCTATGTTGGTAACTATACCTGTCCTAAACAAAATAGTATTACTTTTTGACTCACCTATGTGGAGAAGTAGGGATGTGATCCATAGAGGAACAGCTTCATTTTCATGTATGATACATATTCCTGTGTTTGTAATTATACCTGTCCTAAACAAAAAGGCATTAATTTCTGACTCATCTATGTGGAGAAGTAGGGATGTGATCCACAGAGGACCAGCTTCATTTTAATGTATGAGACATGTTCCTGTGTTGGTAATTATACCTGTCCTAAACAAAAAGGCATTACTTTTTAACTCACCTATGTGGAGAAGTAGAGATGTGATCCACAGTGGACCGAAGAGAGGTAAATATTATTTCAGTGACGTGGATGTAAAATCTGTTGCGAAGAAGTGGCTCAAAGAACAGTCCAGTTTACGGTGCATGGATACATATTCTCATTCTATTGAGAGAAACCGTGACTATGTGGAGAAGTAGGGATGTAATCCACAGAGGACCAGCTTCATTTTGATGTATGATACATGTTTCTGTGTTGGTAATTATACCTCTCCGAAACAAAATGACATTACTTATTGATTACGTATGTGGACAAGTAGGGATGTGATCCACAGAGAACCAGCATAATTTTTCTTTTTAGTTTTGTAAACATCTCGTTGATTTTTCAGTTATTTTTTTATCATGTTCTTTCCATAGGGTTTGATTTTAAGGATTCATTTTTTTGTCCCTAAATATAAAAGGGAAATTTCCGTTTCCAAATCCGTCCAGAAGTATCTATCTATCTATCTATCTATCGTCTTCTGTACCAACCTATTACTTTTTTGACTCGCCTATGTGAAGAAGTAGGGATGTGATCCACAGAGGACCAGGATGATTTTGATGTATCATACATGTTCCTGTGTTGGTAATTATACCTAACCTAAACAAAATGGCATTACTTTTTTGACTCACCTATGTGGAGAAGTAGGGCTGTGATCCACAGAGGACCAGCTTTATTTTGATGTATGATACATGTTCCTGTGTTGGTAATTATACCTGCCCTAAACAATATGGCATTACCTTTTGACTCACCTATGTGGAGAAGTAGGGATGTGATCCACAGAGGACCAGCTTTATTTTGATGTATGATACATGTTCCTGTGTTGGTAATTATACCTGCCCTAAACAATATGGCATTACCTTTTGACTCACCTATGTGGAGAAGTAGGGATGTGATCCACAGAGGACCAGTTTTATTTTGATGTACGATACATGTTCCTGTGTTGGTAATTATACCTGTCCTAAACAAAAGTACTTTTTGACTAACCCATATATCTATCTATCTCTCTATCTCTCTCTTTCTCTGTCTGTCTGTCTGTCTGTCTGTCTCTCTCTCTCTCTCTCTCTCTCTATATATATATATATATATATATATATATATATGATTTACCAGCACTAGATAGATTGATAAATATATGTGAACATAGTGAGATAGATATTGGATCTTGAACAGGATGAGATAGCAAGATAGATAATATATTTTCATTAATGGAAAAACAAAAAGATTGGGTCGGAGAAAGAGGGTTTTAGTGGCAATCATTGTTCCAGTGACGAGAAATTGAAAGCTTTAGTGAAGAAGCGGCTCAAAGAACAGTCAACATAATTGTAAGAGACAGGGATACATGTTCTCATTCGAAGGGGTAACATTGCTATTGAGAGAAACGGTGACTATGTGAAGAAGTAGGGATCCACAGAGGAACAGCTTCATTTTGATGTATGATACATGTTCCTGTGTTGGTAACTATACCTCTCCGAAACAAAATGGCATTACGTATTGACTAACGTATGTGGACAAGTAGGGATGTGATCCACAGAGAACCAGGATAATTTTGATGTATCATACATGTTCCTGTGTTGGTAATTATACCTGCCCTAAACAATATGGCATTACTTTTTGACTCACCTATGTGGAGAAGTAGGGATGTGATCCACAGAGAACCAGGATAATTTTGATGTATGATACATGTTCCTGTGTGGTAATTATACCTGTCCTAAACAAAAGTACTTTTTGACTAACCCTTATCTCTCTCTCTCTCTCTCTCTCTCTCTCTCTCTCTATATATATATATATATATATATATATATATATATATATATTACAAGCACTAGATAGATTGATAAATAGATGGGAACGTAGCGAGATAGATATAGGAACTTGAACAGCATGAGATAGTGAGATAGATAATATATTTTCTCTAATGGAAATACAAAAAAAAAAAAAGGGAAAGTAATGTAAAAATTTGCCGACGATTTATTGCCTGCAGTGAAGGCAATATTGCAAGTGCTTGAAATATTCTCATATCCTTTGTGTCTAGTTTCAAAATTATCCCAACATGGCGTAGTCAGCAAATGGAAACTCCATTTTTTTCTTCTTTTTTTATTGGACGTGAATAACTCAGGTACAGCAAGTTAATAAAATTACATGGGATTTTCTACAGAACAATTTACGACCCTAGCAAATGTATCATAATAATTCTAGCATATTTCTTAGTTCACCAATACTCAGTATTTAATCGTGCTGGTAGTACTATTATTCACTTTACCAAGCTCTACTATCAATCACTCTAAATGTATCTGTCATTCCTGCTGTAGGCGGTGATTGTGATGTATTCGGCGGAAGTTCTGGTATTTATTCACTTTTCTGTTACTAGGATATATATTCCTTTAATAAAAAAATATATATACACATTTTATTATTAAAAAATATATCTAGTTTATGAGATACAACAGATCTGTATTATCATTGTCTCTAAATGTTATTTTCATTCTTGCTATAAGCGATGATTTTGATGTATTCGGCTTAAGTTCTGGTATTTATTGACTTTTTTGCTATATTTCTATATTCGTTTGATTAAAAATAAAAAAAAAACATATTTTGTTATTAAAAATATGTCTATTTTAAAAGATACAACAAATATGCATTGTCATTGATTCTAAATGTAAGTTTCATTCCTTGGCGATGATTGTGATGTATTCGGTGGACGTTCTGGTATTTATTCGCTTTTTGTTACCAGGATATATATTCGTTTAAAAAAACAATATACACATTTTATTATTAAAAATATACCTATTTTATAAGATACAACAACTCTGCATTGTCATTTATTGTAAATGTACGTTTCCTTCTTGCTATAGGCGATGATTGTGATGTATTCGGTGGACGTTCTGGTATCTATTCATTTATTTGTTACAATGATCAATATTCTTTTAATGAAAAATATATATGCATTTGTTAGGAGGTTGATTTAGAAGGCTATCACAATGCAGGTGTAAAGAAAAAATAATAATACGGAAACAATGATGTTGTGTGTTAACCTGTATTTAATTCTTGAATTTTCGAGATAATATCTCTTTTTCAAAAGATCACTGGAACTGAAGCAGTCTAGTTATGGCATTTCATTTTGAATGAATTTTTTTTTTTTGAAAATGATGGTATTTTTATATAACTGTATTATATATATATGTATTTCATTATTAAGAAATTCATATTTTTTAATATTAATGCAACAGAATCTGTATCATAACTGACCAAATGCAACTGTCATTTCTTTTATAGGCAGTGATTGTGATGTGTTCGGCGGAAGTTCTGGTATTTATTCTCTTTTTTTTTGTTACCAGGACAGATATTCGTTTGATAAAAAAATATATACACATTTTATTATTAAAAAATATATCTAGTTTATGAGATACAACAAATCTGTATTATCATTGTCGCCAAGAGCGATGATTTCGGTGTATTCGGCGCAATTTCTTGTATTTAATCACTTCTTTGTTACCATGATATATATTCGTTTAAAAAATATTTTACACACTTTATAAATTAAAAAAATATATCTATTTTATAAGATACAACAGATATGTTTTATCATTGATTCTAAATGTAAGTTTTATTCTTGCTATTGGC
>CM042171.1:7379224-7384224 GCA_023376005.1 Doryteuthis pealeii | reverse complement strand
AAGGTGTGACATAAAAATATCGAGATTGAAGCTGTATTTACCAAAATAGATATGAACAATGAATGAAACATTGAATTTTTTTTCATAATACAAGTTGTGTCATAAAGTGCCGAGTTTGAAGCTGTATTTACCAAAATAGAATGAACAATGAATGAACATTAATTTTTTCTTCATAATACAAGTTGTGTCATAAAAGTGCCGAGTTTGAAGCTGTATTTACCAAGATAGAAATGAACAATGAATGGAACGTTCATTTTCTTCGGAATACAAAGTGTGTCAACAAAGTATAATAAATCTCAATACTTTTTTGACAAAACTTGTATACATATATTTCTATTAATCTCTCTCTCTCTCTCTCTCTCTCTCTCTCTCTCTCTCTATATATATATATATATATATATATATATATATATATATATATATAAGTAAAGATATAACAAAAGACTTAGAGATTTTGCATTATAGCCTATTTCGGGGAGCTTAGACAAACCTATATATATATATATATATATATATATATATATATATATATGTATATATATATATGTGTATATTTGAGTGACTTTGAAAGAAAATTTTAAAAATTAAAAAAAAATTTTTAAATAACAAAATAAAAAGATATAAAAATAAATTAGAATAAAATAAAATAAATTAAGGTAAAAAGGAACATATGAAGAATAGATAAACTACTAAATAAATGAACTGGGGTGGCCCATTTAGCTGAAATCTAGAATAGATTGATTTAACAGAAATTCCTAACAAATTTCTGACAAGTAGTCAGATATCTTTTTTATTACCATACAGCTGAGCAGACAGGACAATATATATAATTAAAAAATCTGTTTTCAAATGCCTTAAAAGTAATAAAGAATTCATCATTCGCATATGATGAGCTGGGAGAATTAGACACTTTGTCTAAGCTCTCCAAAATAGGCTATAAAGCACAATCTCTAAGTCTTTTGTTATTTCTTTACTTATAAATTTGCTCTGTGATTCTAACAATAAGAGCACACATTGAGCTCTCAAAATGCGGCAGGTTGTTTAAAAACCTCCTATGTCGTAAAGAAGAATTGATAAGATACGGATTCAAATATTTAAACATTTAAACATCTATAAATATCTATATATATATATATATATATATATATATATATATATATATATATATCCTTTCACTTAAGCAGACAATTCATTAATACATTGTCAGTCTTTAGTTTCTTACGATAAACTGTTATTCTGTATAGTAAGAGCAATTTTAAAACAATTAGATTAAGCGTTCGTGACATAGCTAATGTTCTATGGCTATTACTTGATTTCAACGTTATTACCATTCCTTTTCTCCCCATTTCATTGAGATGTCTTCTCTTTCTTTCACAGTTGTAAAGAAGTCCCGAGATGTTCCATTATTTTCTTACGATAAACTGTTATTTTATATAGTAAGAGTAATTTTTAAAACAATTAGATTAAGCGTTCGTGACATAGTTGACGTTCTCTCGCTGTTACTTGATTTCAACGTTATTACTACTCCTTTCCCCCCTCTTTCGTTGAAATGTTTTCTCTTTCGAACTATATTGTAAGAATGTCCCAGAGGTTCCATTATTGATTATAATTTAAGTCTAATTAACCAGTCCTTCTTCTGAATATTAACTTAACATGATTATAAACTTTCATCCTGATCACAGGCGTACACGCTAACATTTTTCTGTTTCCTGATTTTGTTCTATTTCTGAAGATTTCAATTTCAGTTTTTGCCTTGAACGATGCGACCTCGAAAACAAGTAACATCTTTACATATTCCCTACCCCACAGCCCTTTACCATGTTTATCCCCTGAATTCTCTTTTGCGCTACCATAAATCTGTCACACCCTTATCGTGTTGATAGGCTAAACCCCAGCAGCACACCGCGCTCTCCTGTCATTTTATCAAAGTCTTACCAGACAAAATTATTTCCTCAGATTTTTCGCATCTTCTCTTATATTTCTTTTCCCGCTTCTTTTCCTTTTCCCCGCTCTTTTTTGTATTTTACCGCGTTTTCTTTTCGCGCTCTTTTTTGTACTTTTCCCGCTTTTTTTCTTTTTCCCCGCGTTTTCTTTACCCGCTCTTTTTTCTTTTCTTGGTGTTTTTCTCTTTTTCGACGCTTTTTTTTCTTTTCTCGTACTTTTTTCTCTCCCCGCCCTTTTAACTTTTCCCGCTCTTTTTACTTTTCCCGCTCTTTTTCCCTTTCCCGCTCCTTTCGTCTTTTTACTTTTCCCGCTCTTTTTTCCGCGGGTCTTTCTTTTTCCCGCTATTTTTTTATTTTACGGGTGCTTTTTCTTTCCTCGTTCTTTCTTCTGTTCCCGCATTTTTTCATCCGTTTGTTGGATTAGTTCTCTTTTAAATTTCTAGATTTTACAAGGAGATGGATGTATTATCTCAAATACAAAGCCGAAAAATTGTTGGTGCAAAAGGAAGAGACCATATACGATACTGATTTCCTTATTGAACATAATCTCATCCTTTATCACAACACAATTTTTCGGCTTTGTCTGTAAGATGATACATCAGTCTCCTTGTAAAAACTAGAAATTTAAAATAAATGAATATTTATTCATAAAATAAAGATTGAATATAAGCTAAGTATATACAATATCCTTGAGTAAAAGTAAAGTTGCCAGGGAGGCCTAGAGTCGGTATCGGCCAGACAGCGAGGGAGTCTATCCCCTTTTCAATAACGCTAGACTAAGGGCATTGTCTTTTAGCGTCTGAGTTGGAGCGCCACACCTATCGTCATCTTCTGACTTTGCCGCACAGATCCCTGTGCTACTCATACGCTGAGTTGGCGAGGGCCGGTATCGAACCAGGAACCTTAAAGTTCCCAGCCGAACACTCTACCGACTGAGCTAAACCGGCCCTTTTGGTGGGGCTGAGATTACACTGACATTATCACCTGCAGTGGACTAAGAACATTCCGTACCCCCCCAAAAAAAGCCGCATCTCATGATGAGGATGCAGTTCTGGGGGACTAGGGAATGAGGATTACCCCATCATTACAATTATTCCTAGGCAAACTCTGACCCTGAGTGGGGGTAAATTTTTTTCCAAAATGCCATTCGTATTTGATAGAACCGTATACAAAAAAACTAAACATTTATGAAGAACCCCCCCCCCCCCAGAAAACATTGATATATACCAATGTTCCATCTACGAATCAGACCATGGATCCCTGCCTCGTAAAATTCTATTGATTGTACTTTGAGCCACTTCTTCCCTACAGATATCACTTCCTCGTCACTGGGATAATGTTTGCCTCTCAAACCCTCTTTCATGGGATCGAAGAGAGGCAAACATTACACCAGTGACGAGGAAATACTGGCCTGTAGAATAGGACAAAACCTAAGAAAAAGAAATGTTTACAAACCGTTCGTGAGGGACTGCCATTAAGAAGTATATATATATATATATATATATATATATATATATATATATTATATGATTTCTATATTTATATATCTACCTAACTATCCAACATGCACACAATTTTTCTCTCACCGCTCTCTGTCTTTGCCCCTGTTTGTCACTTTCTCTCTCTCTCTCTCTCTCTCTCTCTCTCTCTCTCACACACACACACACACACACACACACACTTACTTCTCTCTCTCCCACTCTCTCTCTCTCTCTCTCTCTCTCTATCTCTCTCTCTATGTTCCTCTCTCTTTCATGGTCTATCACTTTTGTGTTTGAACAGAATACCACTCAAAATATAAATTATTTATTATAAAAAATATATTAAAAAACAATATTTACTTTCCCACAAAATATATATCTAATATATATATATATATATATATATATTATATATATATATATGTGTGTGTGTGTGTGTGTGTGTGTGTGTGTGTGAGTGAGAAGAGAGAGAGAGAGAGAGAGAGAAGAGAGAGAGAGAGAGAGAGAGAGAGCGCCGTGTGTGTGCATGGAATTATCTGTCTAGAATATATTATATATGTTTTAATGTGCGCGAGTATATGTGTATGAAATTATGTCTACAATATATATATATATATATATAATATATATATATAAAACTCCTTTTCTAAAATATTAACATATTCCGCTCATAACTTTTCACTTTATATATAAAAACTAATTACAGTAAATATCTAATCATTTATGAATCACAGAACTTAAAAATAAAATTTAAATAATAAAACATTTAATCGTAAAAAAAATCCTTTAATAAAAGTCTTTTGAATTCCAACCGTCACATTTTAACACCCATCCCCTTCCGTTTAAATTGTTTTCGCTTTGTTGCCAACATCTCAAAAATTCGCTACATTTATTGTCAAAAGATATACATGGAACATGACCGACATATATATGGCGCGAAATGCCCACGTTGGTGAAATTGTAACGTCTTTCGTTTTTTGCAGTATTAAGGTTTTGTTTTGTAAACTCATTTTAACTTTCCTCTCCGACCCAAACAACTACGGGAGTGAATGAGCTCTGATGATGATTTTTGTAAAATCGAATATTGATCAATATCAGCTATGATTATATTATAAATTGTTTTCTTCTTTAACAGCATTGTGTGATGTTTTCATTCCACCTTTTCTTACTCATATATATATATATATATATATATATATATATATATATATATATATATTGTGTGTGTATGTGTGTGCATGAAATTCTCTGTCGACAATATGTTATATATATATTGTGTATGTGTGTGTGTGTGTGTATATATGTACGTGTGTGTGTGTGTGTGTATGTGGCGTAAAATATGAGTTATGTATATTTATATGCACACATTTTTATACGCTCTGTGTGTGCGTATGTGCATAAAATTATCCGTCTACAATATGTTATATATATATATATATATATTGTGTCTGTGTGTGTCTGTGAGTGAGTATGTGTGTGTGTGTCTGTGTGTATGTGTGTTTGACGTAAAATATGATTTATGTATATTTATCTTTTTATACGCCGTGTGTGTGTGTGTGTTTGTGTATGAGAAATT
>CM042171.1:7361724-7374224 GCA_023376005.1 Doryteuthis pealeii | reverse complement strand
CTCCCTCGCTGTCTGGCTGATACCGATGTTAGGCCACCCCGATGACTTACTTTATATATATGTTTAATTAAATTCCCCTGTTCCATTGCTATACATAAAATTGACACGTTTTAGCTCAATTGGTAGATCACCTGGCTAGGAATTGGTTCGATGCCGGTCCTCGCCAACTATCACGGAATGTGTAATCTGATCTGGGCAGTAAGTGGGGAGCTGACGGTAGGTGTGGCGCTCCATCTCAGCAAAAACAATCTCCTTGTCTAGCGCTTGCGAAAAGGGGATAGACTCCATCGCTGTCCGACTGATACCGACAATAAGCCACAACGCCAAATTTAATCCATAACTTCGTTGTCCCAAAGTACTCCTATCTAATACAAATAATTTGCGAACAGATATATTTGACACATACATAGAACACACACATGCGTGATCTCGACTTTCCAATAACGTTATTAACGTGTTATAGATTTCAACTTAACATCAGCTAATGATTGATTTATTTTAACTGCATTTCAAACCATCTAGGTTTGTTCTATGCCTCAATGTTAAGGAATCGTGTTCATTGTATTAGTCCGATGCGAAAAGGAAACCGCTTCGTCCGCTTGGCGTGCCGACGTGTCTATTTTCTACACAAATAACCATTACAAGACGAGCACCCCTCCCCCTGTCGGCTGGGGCTTTAGAATACACCGACTGCACTTCTGCATAGGGGTAAGAAGCCCATTATGGGGCCAGCTGTTAGCCGTGAGTGGGGACCCGTGATGCTTAAAGACGGAATCCTGTTGTATGAACATTCCATCACTTAGATCCTTATTTAGACTAGATGGATGGTCGGAGAGGCCCCCTCCGATCAATAAGATGGTCATATCAAGCCCTAGTACCTTTATGATTGCCCCAACCCTATTGCCCTTGTGCCAAGCCCCAACCCTTTTTATCATATGGGTGCTAGAAGGCGGTGGCTGATGATCTTAATGTCATGTGAATTACGTTAATATATATCTGATGGTGAGGTTCCAATTCTAGAGTTCTGGGGAATGTGAAGTACCCTTTTCATTGCCATGGCAACAAGACTGACCTTAAAGAAGAAATGAATCAAGGACGACCAACCAGCAAGAACAGGGAAAGACGAAGTCCAGACGCTTGCAGAAGAACGTAAGATACCAAAGATGAGCAGAAGAAGAATAGAAGTAAAGAAAGGGTATACAACATTTATTTCAAAAGATTATCGGAATTAAATGACCCGCTGAGGTTGATATGCCTTAAACAAAATAAACCAATCCAAATAAGCACATCTAACTAGAAGAAAATATTATCCTCACGGAACATGCGGAACTTGACGGGGATGGGGGTTAGTCTGCAACAAGATCTGATTATGACTCATTTGCCAGGAAAGTCTACAGTCCTACAAATGGTCCTTTCTATCACAGCCTAGCCAGCCTCGTAGATAAGACTAAACACTGCTTCCCATCAAGGTGTAGGTCCTCCCTTCATCTGAATAACAGCAGCTACACTACGCACACATTAATTATTATATATGCAAAAATTCACCAGAAATAAACAACAAATTCTATGTTAAAATGACATTTCAAAACCGAGCGCTTCAATCGGCCATTATATTTGTAATAACCTAATATTATATCACCCAAGACAAATATAGAATGTTTCCATCTTTATTCATTCATTGAATTCGGTTTCTATCTATAAATTTTCAGACTCCGTAATTATCCACTTTCTTCTTGTAACCATGTTCTAAGTTTAGCTTAATTTAATACAAGACAAAACCTATGGGGCACATTGTGAAAATCGAACTCAGTGATAGAAGTCTAGAGGTTCGGGAATCGCGTTTATTGAACATTCATATATACATATCTATTTTTGGAGGATATGTGCTTAATTAAAGTCATGCCTAATTTTTGAAAATTAATTAGTTAATAATTAATGAATTTAGGCGGGTATATATGTTCAAATGTAAGGCTAAACAAATCGAGAAAATGTCAATCACTGAATGTACATTTCGACCTATTAGGTCTCATCAGCAAGGTTATAGACATTTGTTTCTTCTGAATTTTTTTTGCACAGGATCCTATCGAATTCGACTACTTTTTAAGCAAATCTATTTGAACACATAGATGTGACTTTACCGCAAAGTGGACCTGGGAGTAATGGCAATGAATGGTACTCTACACTTCACATATCTGCAAAACCGGATCCTTACCATCACATTCAATGTATTATCATATCCAGGACAGCTTTTATCCGGCGGTAGGTTTACATTTATTACTCCAATAAAGATCCCTGTCCATCCCCTTGCCCAACGCCAAGTTGAGAATCCGTATCAATAACCACTGGCGTATCCATAACCCGTCTCTACCGAAAGAATTAGAAATTCGAGTCTTCTGATCATGGTGACAAGGCGCCAGTCTGCCACGGTTCAATTGCTGATGTTCTCTGGCCCGTGTAGTAAGGCGTAAGGACCTATGTCATTGTATTAATTATAGCGTCGTTTGGTTCGACGACTACGAAGTCGAAGTGTACGTCGAGCAGCGCCGGGCCAGTGTTGAAGTGAGATTTGATTTGATACAATGTCCACCTTCCTTGAGTGGTTTCCTTCTTTCTAGTTCTATGTATCACACATGAAAGTTCCCAGATTCAATATACCATTTTTTATTTTGTTAAACTGTGTAATGGGGAAAAGAAATTTGGAGGTGGGGACACCCCCGAGGCACTAGATTATTTCCTGCTAAGTAAAAGAAGTAAAGTCGTTGGGGTAACCAAAATTTGGTATCAGCCAAACAACGAGGGAGTGTTTCCTCTTTACACTAGCGCTAGACCAAGGATATTGTTTTTGTGACTGTCACCTTGTAAAATCTAGAAATTTAAAATAAATAAATATTTATTTATAAAATAAATATTTATAAGACAAGTATATACAAGTATATATATATTACTCCTTGAGTAAAAGTAAAGTCGCCGGGAAGGCCAATCAGCGAGAGAGTCTATCCCCTTTTCACTAGCGCTAGACAAAGGAGAGTGTTTTTTGTTTCTCAGGTGAGGCGCAATACCTACCATCATCTCCTTACTTTACCGCACAGATCCCTGCGCTACTCATATGATGAGTTGGTGTGGGCCGATATCGAACTAGGAACCTTGAGGTTCACAGTCGAACACTCTACCAACTGAGCTCACCCCGGCATATTCTGGCTTATTTTGCAAATCGTCGTCAAAATTAAAACGGAAAATTTTGACGACGATTTGCAACACATCAAACTAAAGTCAGGTAAGTCAGGTTAGTTATTGTTTTATTTAATTTATTTAACGAATCTTGAAATATTTTCGAGACTGCACATAAATATTTTAGTTTAGAAGATTAAATTTTAGTTTAGAAAATTAAATAAATGAAATAAAACAATTACTAAACTGACTTACAGAAAAAAAAATTAAGTATTTTGAATCGGATTTTTAAAATTAATTTTAATTTCAAAATTTAGTTTGATGTTTTGCAAATCGTTGTTAAAATTTTCCGTTTTAATTTTGACAACGATTTGCAAGTTCAGCCCCAAATGGACCGGGTTAGCTCATTCGGTAGAGTATTATTATTGACACATCTTTATAAAATAATTGTCACTCGGCCACAGCAATCAACTTATTCTAAGCTCCGCCGACAGAGCTGATATAATTCGAGATCTATTGAACGTGTTATTTTAATAGACTAAGGAGATTGTTTTTGTGTCTGAGTGCTACACTTTCTATCATCTCCTTACTTTACTGCACACAATCCCTATACACTTTTTCACCGACAACTCTATAGAAGGGGGACAATATATGGGGCGAAATAGAGCTTCGAATCAACAAGCTCCCGCCGAGGGGGAACCGAAAACAAGCGAGTTCTCCGTCTTCTCACAAGCCAAACCTGTTGATCAAGACATTCTTCGTCTAGCAGCTGGAAAATCCGTCATCCTACTCGAAATAATATTTAGCAGTTCAAAATCACATTTCCTATTTAGTTTTGTTTCTGTTCGACTAAAATCCATTTCTTTACTGAAAAGCACTTTGTCGTCGACTGCTTCTGCTGCTGCTGACTGCCCAGCGCTCGACTCACTTGTTATTTTATGGGCATATTAGCCAAACATCCGGGCATATCAGTCGAACCACACGTCCGTCCAGTGCTCAAAACGCATTCGCTTTTGCATGCGCGAGGACGCGAGTTCGATCCCGGCAGGCAAGACAATGTCTTGCTCTTTTTCCTTTCTTGTTCTCCGTCACAAACTCATCATTCTTAATTCTTAGCCAAATCATTTCCCACCTACTTTTCTCCAGATTTTATCTATCATTTTGATCCAAGCTGTGCTACTCATACACTGAGTTGTCGAGGGCCGGTATCGAACGAGGAACCTTGAGGTTCCTCGGAGGATGTTTTAGAAAACCGGGAGGTGTCCCTGCCTCTAAATTACTCTTCCCAATTAGTTGGATGCATACTTTTTAAAAAAGGTATTAACTATAAGAAATGCAAACAGTCTCGTCCAGGATTTGAACTCTGGTCGACGAGTCCATTTTTTACGACTCTAACCATTGTACCACGCCGGTAAATATATGGGGTTTTAGGGTTATTAGATTCCAGTTGATGGCTGGGCATCTCTCTGCTGGTCGGGCGTTCATTTATTCAAGGCCATAGATAAAGCCTCGTTCTCGTGCTGCAGCGTCGCATGAACCGGTACTTCGATAATTCAGTTTTCTATTATCAGTAGATGACGCAGACGACGGCGACCGAAGCATCGGGGGGGAAAAGAGCGATTATGGCGGTTAGCAAGACCGGTAGTAGCACGGGAGTCGGGTGGCAGGTTGGAGTCGGGTCGGGGGTCGGGTTGGGTCGAGTCGGGCTGGAGATGGATTGCTAACCCTTGTTGATAAACAGCGACATCTGGCGGTGGCTTTTCCGACAACAACGGTGGTAATAATGGACGTTGACCGGAAGCGTTAGGACTTCCGGCTGTGACGGATGTTTTATTACCGGACGCGATTCATTATTGAAGAATCTGACGGGAGAGGAACGGGTCGACGCAGTTGAATGATTGATATATTTAGGGTGGGGTCCCCGAAGAGTTGTGGCTAATGTGTTGGGCTGCTACATCGTAGTTAGCAAGTTCGAACTCGAGTCGCGTTATGATGTTCCTTTTCGGACTAATGTCACCGAGGAAGGTATAACACCTCTCATCCCCCAGCTATGGATCAAATAGTACTGTAGCAAGCTGGGTGTTGTATATATTTTATATAGGTTTACACAACTTGCTAACTGTTAAACAAAACTCAACACAATGAAAGAAATCAACGGAGTTGTATTAAAATAACAATCTGTATTAAAATAGAATTACAGACATGTATAATAGCATACCGGGCAAAGTCCTTTATTTTATATTGTGGTATTAATAGTTCGTATTTTATCTTGTTTTTCTTTGGTGATACTGGAGCTGATTTGTTGCGTGACCACTCGTCTTATCATTCTCTGAACTACTGAAAAATTCCCGCTTTTCCTTTTTTGGCGCTTGAATTCAGCGTTTGTTGTTTTCCGTTATTGCATTTTTTGGATTCTTACTCCCCCTTTTTAATATAATCGGCAACTGCCATTTTATTAACCATTACAGTACCACTACTGTTCTACTACAAGGATAGTTTGGAATAGGATAATCACAAGAGGTGACATATCATGAAATAAAGAATACAAAGCAAAGATATATTTTATATGCCATATACCCTCGTTGGGTATATCGTATAAACTTGTTGGTAAACCATTTCGGTACGAAAAATCCCGGCAAATAGTTTGATTGTAAAAATATACTACCAAACATCACCTATATGTATAAACCGCCAGGATTATCTAAAGCTAAAAAGTAAAGAGTGCTCAATACCTAAGTAGAGCAAATAATAAAGTTAAACTTAATTTAAATTATTTATAAATGATGTATTTAAATCCTCCACAATAGGGATTTAAATAAATTAAATCAAATTTAAATAAGTAAATGAGATTTCTGAGCGTCTGGACTCTAGCGTTCAGACTTAACGGCCTTATCAATAAAATCTCGATATATACGGCGAACCCGTTGTGTTTGTTATTCTCTATTCATTTCATTTATACCCTAATACACCAAACTCTATAAACCTAATGAGTCAGATATACCTACTAATAGTTTCCTTTAGGTCTTCAGGGCAAAGATATTTGCCCTGAAGAGCTACTAAGCGAAACTGTTAGTAGGTATATCTGACTCATTAGGTTTAACTATATATATAATATATATATATATATATATATTGAAAATGGAAATTGGAAATGAATCCGACAATATGAGGAAGAATGAATAAAGAAAAGAAAGAACAGAATGGATAATAAAAGATGAATTTAATCAATATCACTTACACATGTGTTTCGGTCAGTTCATCTGTGTGAAAATATTCCGCACACAGAGAAGATTCGACCTTCATCAGAGCGAAATTTTATTTTGAATGAAAAAGTTCGTTGGGGAAAAAACGGAGAATTTTTAGAAATGTTCAAATAGAATTATATATATATATATATATATATATATATATATATACTATATATATATATTTATATATAAACCTAAAAAGTCAGATTAATAGTTTCTCTTAGGTCTTCATGAAAAAGATCTTTGTCCTGAAGAGCTACTAAGTGAAACTGTTAGTAGGTATATCTGACTCAATAAGTTTCACTTTATATATATATAATATATATATATATATATATATATATATATATATATATATATAATCATGTGTTCTAAAGCGTATCTTTGTTTTCCTGTGTAATGGACAGTTTTGTTTCGAATATTTATTATGAAATCGTCGGCCGTAAATCTGAGTGTTTTGTCAGATAGAAAAAGAAATGAAAAAAAAAAAAAAAAAAAATAAATGATGGAAGCACAAAAGTGATAAAAAGAGAAACTCTTTTAAAATGATCCATTTTAATTGCACCCTATAAATTTTGCCCCGCTTCGTAAGCATTCATTCGTACGTGACATTGAAATTATTCGAATGTTTCCCTCCATCTGTGAATGTCACTTCAATTAATGGTCATAAGCTGCGCAATTATTGTCACTCTCAAGAAAGAACGGACAAAAAAGAACGAAATTATTATTATTATTATTATTATTATTATTATTATTATTATTATATTATTATATTATTATTATTTTATTATTTTACTGATGGTTTTTCAGCTGGAGTCTGACAGCAAGGCTCAGGTCTCCAGGATTCTTCTGAGTATTTGGCAGATTGCAGTGCAGTGTTCTGAATGGTTTCAATCCTTCCTCTGATTTCCAAACTTTCCAAACCCTTTTCCATCCTTTTGGGACTGTTCCAAGTGCACCAACCACAATTGGTATCACTTTCACTTTCATATTCCATAAATTTTTCAGTTCTCTAGCAAGGTCCAGAGCAAATATATGCACCCTCCGGGTGCAAGTATTTAAGTTTTAATGTAATAAAATATCGTATTAAATTAGA
Source organism: Doryteuthis pealeii (assembly GCA_023376005.1). NCBI lineage: Eukaryota > Metazoa > Mollusca > Cephalopoda > Myopsida > Loliginidae > Doryteuthis > Doryteuthis pealeii. The sequence continues at coordinate 7,366,712 of CM042171.1, read as the reverse complement.
AAGGCTAATGAAACTAAATAAGAATGCAGATAAAAAGATTTGAAACTGAAGGGGATATAATCGAAAAATAGAACAACTGAAAATTACTCTTCCATCACTCTCGTCTTTCATTGTTATTTTTTCTAATTTAAGTATTTAGTTAAAAGAGTAAGTAAAGAATAAAATGACAGTTATTTTTTCATGTTAATGGATTTCATTTAAGATTCATTGAAGAGATTTTTGCTTATATTCATTAAAATAAAACCAAACGGTTAGAAATCAATAATACTAAGCACATATTTATTAAAATCACATTTTTAATATCAATATGCAAATAAGCCTTCCTGTTCACACTGTAAACTGCTATTTTAGTGTATATATAAATACAATTGCATATTATTCATTTGTAGATATGATTAAAAATATTAATAATGTAAAACAATTTTATTAGAAATTGAGGTTTAAATAAAAATAAAATCATGGAGAATGTGACGTAAATAACAAAGGGAATTGTTACTTGAGTAGTGATATAGTTTCGGTTACAGACAGAAAAGCAAACAATCTCCATTATAATAAGATTATTATTATTATTATTATTATTTACTCCTTTTGAGTTTTCACATTAGTGTTAGCTGATGGTCTTTCACTGGAGTCTGAGTGACAGCAAGTCTCCTCAGGTCTCCTGGACTCTTCTGTGTATTCTGGCAGATGGCAGCAGTGCAGTGTTCTGAATGGTTTCAATCCTTCCTCTGATATCCAAACTTTCAAAACCCTTTTCTAATCCTTTTGGGACTGTTCCAAGTGCACCAACTACAATTGGTATCACTTTCACTTTCATATTCCATAACTTTTTCAGTTCTCTGGCAAGGTCCAGATATTTGTTCATTTTTTCATTTTCCTTTAGCTTCACCCTGTGATCTGCTGGCACTGCAAAATCAACCAGTTGGCAAGTTCTTTCTCTTTTGTTAATCAACACTAGGTCTGGTCTTTTTGCTTGGATAAGGTGATCTGTTTTTATTTCAAAGTCCCAGAGAATTTTATGAGTTTCGTTCTCAAGAACAGATTCTGGTTTATGCATTTACCATTTTGTTGTATGGTCAAAATTTTATTTTTTGCATAATTCCCAGTGGATCACCTTCCCAACCCAGTCGTGTCTAGTTTTTATTCTCGTTGTGCTAGTTTGCTACATTCGCAGAGTATATGGTTTACAGTCTCATCTCTATTCCCACAAAGTCTACATTTACTATTTTGTTGGGTCTTATCAATTTTCGCTTGGATGTTGGGTCTTTTTATTATTATTATTATTATTATTATTATTATTATTATTGTTTTTCACACCCGCCGTAGCTGGTGGTTCACTGGAGGCTGAGTGATAGCAAGTCTCCTCAGGTCTCCAGGACTCATCTGAGTATTCTAGATGATCCCAACAGTGCTGTAGTTTGAATGGTCTCGATTCTTCTTCATATAAACTTAAATAACAGTAATAAGTCCCATAATTTTGTATATTAGGTTTTCGTACACACACTCACACACACACACACGCGCGCACGCATACACCACACACACACACACACACACACACACACACACATATATATATATATATATATATATATATATTTATATATATATATATATATATGATCTCTCAGTGACCGTAAAATACATAAACAAACGTATGTATTTAATAGTTTAAAAACACCAATCCCACTACAGCTGTTCAGGGGATAAGATATCAGGCAGGCAAACAGCCAGTCTGAGTTCGACTTTAGCCAAAGGAAGTTCTTGTGTCTAGCGACACTGAAGAGGCGTGAAACGCCGAAACACGTGTCTGTGGATGACATTAATATATATATATATATATATAATATATATATATATATATATATATATATACTAGCAAATATATGCACCCTCCGGTTGCAAGTACTTAAGTTTTAATGTAATAAAATATCATATTAAATTAGAAAGACTAACGAAATAAGAATGAAAAAAAAGATTTGAAACAGAAGCGGCTATAATCAAAAGATAGAACAACTGAAACTTACTCTTCCACCCCTTCCGTCTTTCATTGCCAAATTTTCCTAATTCAACTATTTAGTTAAAATAAGAACTAAAGAATAAAATTAGAGTTATTTCTTCTTGTAAATAATTTTCTTTTAAGATTATCTCCGAGATTTTTGCTCATTTTTATTAAGATAAAACCAATTAATTAGAAATCAATAATACCAAGCACATATTTATTAAAATCAAATTTTAAATATCAATATGCAAATTAGCCTTCCCATTCATACTGTAAATCGCTATTTTGTTGTATATATAAATACAATCACATGTTATTAGTATGTAGATATGGTCAACAGTATTAATTATGTAAAACAATTTTATTAATAATTGAAGGTTTAAAAGAATGAAACCATGGATAATTTGACGTAAATAATTAAGGGAATTGTGACTTGAGTAGTGATATAGTTTCGGTTACAGACAGAAAAACACACAATCTCAATTATAATAATATATATATATATATATATATATATAGAGAGAGAGAGAGAGAGAGAGAGTGGGGGACATAGAGATGGATTGATAGATAGGCACTGAGTGAGATATAGAGTTGGTGGACTTGAGATGAAAGCAGCATCAGTAATTCTTAAGGATTTATATATGTGTCTGTGGATGACTGATATATATTGTCCCAACTCCCATGGTAGAGCACTGTAGGAAGGGGGGTGACATTAATTGAAATTTCACCGTTTAGCGTAAGCCGTTACTCGTCCGTCGCTGTTTAAGACTTGAGTTCTCTGGTGATTGTAAAGACATACCCCGTAGGGATGTATCAATTAATTGTTCACCGCAGACTGACAGCCACTGATGGCCGCAATGGTAGGTAACTTGGCAGACGCAAATTCTGTCGAGTTTCGATTCCGGCTAGAGGTACCTGTTAAAAAGTCGAGCCGCACTGATGAGAAGTAAACTTTGAAAACGTGTCTTTGGATGATATATATATTGTTCTTACGTTATATATATATATATATATATATATATATATATATATATATATATATATATATATTGTCCTTTATATGTTATTCTTAGGCTCATATATATATATATATATATATATATATATATATATATATATATAATCCAAAAGTCCTGAGAAGAAATCTTCCTTACGACACAAGAGTTTTATTTTAAAAATCTGTCGCAGTTTGAGAGCTCAATGTGTGCTCTTAATGTTAGAGTCACAGAGCAAATATATAAGTAAAGAAATGACAAAAGACTTAGAGATTTAGCTTATAGTCTATTTCAGGGAGCTTGGCTATAAAGCTAAATCTCTAAGTCTTTTGTTATTTCTTTTTATATATATATATATATATATATATATATATATATATATATATATATATATCGTTCTTAAGCTTTATATATGTATATATATATATATATATATATATATATATATATATATATATATGTGTGTGTGTGTTGTGCGTGTGCGCACGCGCGTATGTGTAAATCTTGTATTTCTGTGAATTGTGACAGGACCAACTGTTGCCGGATGCACTTCATCTGTGATCGGTGTCAAGACAGTATTCATCGATAGCTGATCAATATCCCTTAAACACGGACAAAAATCAATCACCGGCGACTTTTGTCCAGTTGAGTGTTCCATGCAAAATCGAAGATTTATACACTTTGGCGAGAACCAGGCAGCCGGTCCCGTACATTTTCGAAAACACGAACGTATTTCGCTTTCAGGCACCAGATGGGACAGAAATGTTGAGACTAAACCTTTTTTTTTTCTCCTTTCCTTCTTTCCCGCCAAAGTCAATGAAGGTTGAAATTCGACTCGTTGAGGAACAGACCATGTATATTATCAAAGACTTAAACAATGTTTAAACATATCAAATAGAAATAACTTTACTTATTATTTACCGTTTTGGAAGCGGGTGGTGTAATCGTAAAAGACATGGAATATGGACTCGTCGCCCCGTGTTCAAATCCTGGACGTGGTAATTGCATTTCACATAGCGATAATACCCTTGGGAAAGGTATGAATCCTACTACTGTTTGGCGAGAGATGTTCATGGATATCCGTGCTGCTGGTGTGATATGATGATTAAGATTCTACTATAATGTAACACCATTACTCCCAAGTGCACACTGACCCAGATTGGTAGTACCTGAAAGAGCCCCATCTATGGGTTAGATCAGGGTTTCTCAAAATGGTCTATATATGTGGGATCTACATAGAGAAGCGTGTGGTGTAATGGTTAAAGTCATGGGAAATGGACTCGTTGCCACGAGTTCAAATCCTGGACGTGTTAATTGTATTTCACTTCGCGCTAATACCCTTGGGAATGGTATGAATACTACTCTCCCTCCAGCTATGGATAAATAGTAGGGCAGACTGGGCTCTTTAACCTTGGTTAGGCAACCGGTCTAGGAGAAGGAAAACTCTGAATTCAAACCTGTTAAACTCCGCTTAAGAAGTCGACCTTGTGTCACATCCTGTTCGTGTGGAGGGGTTGGTAAATATATATTATTTACCGTTTGGGCGAAGAAAAGATCATTGTAAAGGTGGGTTATAAATGCGACTATTCTTTTTTAAATATCTCCACAGCCCTGTCGCCTGAGGCTTGAGAATACAGCGACTGGACCTTTTCACCAAAAAAGGATCATCAGGGTTAATTGTAATGAATACATATATTTATCATGACAGATAATTTCATGCAAACACTCACATACACATATTGTATATAACATATTTATGGAGGCGTGTGGACTAATAGTTAGAGTCGTAGAAAATGGACTCGTCGACCCGAGTTCAGTTCCTAAACGAAGCTCTTTGCATTTCACATAGCGCTAATACCCTTGGGAAAGATATGAATCCTACGCTCCCTCCAGCTATGGGTAAATAGTAGGGCAGACTGGGCTCTTTAATCTTGGTTAAGCAACCGGTCTAGGAGAAGGAAAGCTCTGAATTCAAACCTGTTAAACTCCGC
>CM042171.1:7355415-7356624 GCA_023376005.1 Doryteuthis pealeii | reverse complement strand
CCCAAAGAAAAAAAGAGAGATGGGATTTTTTTTTGGAAATGGGCCGCCCAACAATAAAGGCTTCCTTGTTTGACTTTTTTCTGTTAATAAAGGTGTGTCTTAGATGCCTACTCTTATTTATAGACTCGGCGATAATCATGTGACCAACTTATTGGCCAACCACTGGCAGTATTCTGCTGCTGATATTATTATTTATGCTGGCTGTTCTAATCTTAGCTACTCACAACTACTCGAATCTTCATGGACGACGGAACATAGGATTATATCACTGGATCTTTTAACACTACGTAGGATTCCAAAACTTAGGATTTATTCCTTACCAAAGGATTCTATAGTTCAGGACTTACTTACTTTAAGTCCTTTTTAACTGGCCAAGGATGGTGGTCAGAAACTTAACAGGCCCAGCACGCTTCCACTGCGTGAAAGAAACAAGGGGAGGTTACTCTCATTGCCTTATTTCTTTTTATTATTAAAAAACAAACACTACGTACATAAAATAGCTAAAATTCTTTTAAGATAAATTAAATTACCTATTTTTTTTATACAAATATTTATTTAATGATAAAAATCTACTTGTTTCCGTTTTCAAAGTTAAATGGGTTCAATCGAACTTAACGAAGCCAAATTCCACCATCGTATGTCACCCCACCAAAAGAAAAAGATACCAAAAATCAGTTATTTTATTTAAAAACTTTTACAGTTTTTCAGATCAGTTAACTTTGAACCACTTATCTTGAGAATCTGATACGCCTCGAAGATACGCGGTTCAAAGTTAACTGACCTTTAAATAAAATAAGTAAAGTAAAGTCGTCGGGGCGGTCTAAAGTCGGTATCAAGCCAGTCAGCGAGGGAGTCTATCCCCTTTTCAATAGCGCTAGACCAAGGAGATTGTTTTAGCATCCGAGGTGGAGCGCCACACCTACCATCAGCTCCTTACTTTACCGCACAGATCCCTGTGCTACTCATACGCTGAGTTGGCGAGGACCGGTCTCGAACTTGGAACCTTGTGGTTTCTGACCGAACGCTCTACCGACTGAGCTAACCCGGCCATTTAAATAAATAATTGGTGCATAATATCTTTTATTCATTAAATATATCAACACTGAAAAGTTCATTAAATTCGGTTAAATCCCTGATTTTTGGCATTTTTTTTCTTTCGGTGAAGTAACATACAATGGTGGAATTTAGGTCCGTTAAGTACGATTTAAC
>CM042171.1:7325415-7345415 GCA_023376005.1 Doryteuthis pealeii | reverse complement strand
GTATGTGTCAAATATATCTGTTCGCAGATTATTTGTATTAGATAGGAATAAACAATATCCATGGTCTAGCGCTAGTGAAAAGAGAATAGACTCCCTCGCTGATTGGCTAATACCAACTTTAGGCCACTCCGACCACTTTACTAAAAAGTATAAATATAAATACACAACGTATATTACTTCCTAATTAGGAAGCGCGTGGTGTAATGGTTAAAGTCATGGGAAATGGACTCGTCGCCCCGAGTTCAAATCCTGGATGTGGTAATTTAATTTCACTTTACGCTTGGCAAGGTATGAATCCTACTCTCCCTCCAGCTATGGATAAATAGTAGGGTAGACTGGGCTATTTAATCTTGGATAGGCAACCCGTCTAAGAGAAGGAAAACTCTGAATTCAAACCTGTTGAACTCCGCTTAAGAAATTGACCTTGTGTCACATCCTGCTCGTGTGGAGGGGTTGGTAAATATATATTATTTACCGTTGTTTCTATAATGGTGGTGTTATCGTTGAGTATTTTTCGGAATTTTGGTATTGGGACAAGAGTACGTTTTTAAGTGTTGGACTATTGAGCTAGTGTCTGAAAGGTGCATCGTAAGACGCCTGGAAAGGGTAGTTGTCGTTACACCGAGGTATATATTGTTATTGGAGATACATTCTCCCAATGGACATTTAAATTGATATACTACATTGGTAAATATATATATTACTTCCTAATTGTTAGGCATGACATAACCCCAGACGGGTTGATACGGCGTTAAAATCAACCAACCAGCTAACCAACCAACGGGCTATTTCATAATCTTATCATTTATGATATTAATTCCCATGGACGACCTCACTCAACCAGTCCTAATTTTTTGTTTTTGTTTCTGCTTTGGTGATATTTTAAAAAGCTCTATACTTTTACCCACGCCTTCCCTTACTTTCCCTCTGCTATAGATTTGCAGCCTGCAGAAGAGCTCGTAAAATGGGACTTGCTTCCCTGCGTAGATCGTATCATCGACAAGGGAGAATTGATTCTAATTTGAACTAATTGTGTAGTTTGACTATCAGCTTTTGTTATCTTAATTCTATCTTTACATTGGCGCGCCCAAATGGATAAGAGGCGTCGCCTCTTCAACTGCTATTACGCCAATTGATGTTTCGCTTAGAGTCTATGTCATTCAACAAGATGGATGACTCGCTAAGCTTTTAACCGTCTCTTAGAGCTAAAAAGCGAGCGCTTTAAGTAGGGGCGTGTAAATGAAACCGAGAAGTAGAGAAGAAAATATCCTTGACGTATGCAAATAAGAGCATCCTCTGATAGCCAACAGCGCTCCGCTGTAGGGAATCAAGTTCGTTACCATAGCGGAGCAAAGTAGAAAGAAATTACAAGGATTAAGAATTTACATATTAATACTGTTGTTCTTTATGTTTTGAAATGTTTCATATATTTCCCTGTTTCGATCCCAACCGCGCCCTGTCGGCTGGGGCGTTAGAATGCACCGACTGAACCTCTGCAGATGGGTAAGACTCCCCCAATGGGACCACCTGATCGCCGTGGGAGGCGACTCGTGATGCTTAAGGAGAGAACCCAGGTGGTTGAGCATTCCACTTTGGCCATTTCTTGGGTTAGACGGGCGGTCGAAGAGGCCGATCAATCGGCTGGTCAAGTCAAGCCCTAGCACCTATACGATTGCCCCAACCCTATTGCCCTTATGGCAAGCCTCAACTCTTTTTATCATATGGGTGCTAGAAGGCGGGGGACTGAGGGTCTATATGTCCTGGGAATGACGTTAAACTCTATCTGATGGCGAGGTTCCAGTTTTGGATGTTTGGGGAATGTGGAGCTCTCCTTCATCACTATTGCTCTCTAGTTCACTCTGACCCGGAGTGGTAGTACCTGTTAGGGTCCCAGCTATGGGTTAAATAGAAAAACATGAGTTTATAAAAAAAAATTGGTAATCCATTAAGAATGAATTTATTTCAACACTTTGTCGGCATTAAATGACCCACTGAGGTTTATATGCCGTAAAAACCAAACCAAACCAAATCGATTTCAACCTTGTGATCTCAGCATTAGGGAACATATATGCAATCATCTATATATTAATCCTCGTGTTTCTAAATCTTCCATCCGTTATCATCTTGCAACACCCTCTGGTCTAAAATGAGATCGTCCAAAATCGTCCTCGATGAAAACCCCAAAATGTAAATTCTGATTATCTGGTGTTGCTTATCCGCCAAATACTTAATTCTTATGAGTGTCGTCATTTTAGGTAAATAATGGATCATTTCGCTTTTTTTATAAAGAAAGAAATGGAAGAAAAAGGACATTCTACACAGCGTATGAGTAGCACAAGGGTCTGTGCGGTAAAAGTAAGGAGCTGATGGTAGGTGTGGCGCCCCACCTCAGACACAAAAACAATCTCCTTGGTGTAGCGCTAGTGAAAAGGGGATAGACTCTCTCGCTGATTGGCTGATACCGACTTTAGGCCACCCCGACGACTTTACTTTTTACTTACACAGAAAAATATAAGAAGAAAGAAAGAAAGAAAGAGAGTAGGGGGAAGATATAGAGAGGGTGAGTTATCGCTAATCTATTTCAAGCAAACATAATGAAAAGAAGGAAAGAAAGAAAAAAAACAGTGAAGAGAGTTAAATCATGATTATTATAGTTTTTACATATTGTACTATCTTGAAATAGCTGTTAAGTAGACGCATCAAATTATAATTAGATTATCATACTGTGATATATCCACAGGCCATGCTAGTTATGTAATAATGAGTGTAGTAATATTTCCCCTCTTTATTCCCGGGCAACACTGGGTATTCTTGCCAGTATAATAAATAGAAGCGTAGAAGGTGGGGATGCAAAAAGTTAGTCTTACAGATCCATTATTACTGAATCGTGAGTTAGATCCTCGCAGGATGCCCCATTAAAATCCCTACTCAAAAAAAGAAGATTTTGCGTTGATCGGGCCTGGTGGGGTGTTAGAAAAAATAGTACACAGACACTCTTAAAAAAAAATTAATGTCTCCTATTTAAAATATTCGATGCAAAAAAAATCCATGCTGTTGCTATTTCATTTTTATTCTCTAATCATTTTCACGAATATAAATCAAATCTTATTATTTTTGCTCAAAAACCAAGCCCTGATGATATTTAATGTGTATATCTCCTCCACAGAAAACGACGTTAATGCACGCATATAAACAGATTATCTATAATATGGAGGTCCAATCTCACAGACAAGCTAAAGAGACAGTTCTTCCAGACCGTTGTCGTGTCAGTACTGCTGTATGGCTGCACCACCTGGACCCTAACTAAGCGACTAGAGAATAAACTAGATGGGAGCTGCACAAGAATGCTGCGGATGATCATGAACAAGACGTGGAAACAACACCCTACGAGAAAACAGCTGTATGGCCACCTACCACATATCACCCAAACCATCCGAGTTAGACGGACAAGACACGCGGGACACTGCTGGAGAAGCAAAGACGAACTCATAAGCGACGTCCTCCTGTGGAAGCCAGCACATGGACAAACCAGTGTGGGCCGACCAGCAAAAACGTACGTTGATCAGCTCTGTGCGGATGCAGGATGCTGCATAGAGGACCTCCCGAGAATGATGAGCGATAGGGACGGATGGAGAGAGATTGTCATGGATACCCTGGCTGAAAGTGCGACTTGATGATGATGATGATATATATTTACTTTGTCGTTAATTGTTTTATTTTTGAAGTTTCCTCCGGACATACAAATTCACAAAATTGCCCTTTATATATACTAGCAAATATATACTAGCAAATATATGCACCCTCCGGATGCAAGTATTTAAGTTTTAATGTAATAAATTATTCTTGCCAGTATAATAAACAAGAAGCGGCTACCCGGCGTCGCCTGGGTAGAAGGTGGGGATGCAAAAAGTTAGTCTTACAGATCCATTATTACTGAATCGTGACTTAGATCAAAAACCAAGCCTTGATGATATCTAATGTGTATATATATATTATGGAGCCGGGTTAGCTCAGTCGGTAGAGCGTTCGGCTAGAAACCACAAGGTTCCTAGTTCGAAACCGGTCCTCGCCAACTCAGCGTATGAATAGCACAGGGATCTATGCGGTAAAGTAAGGAGCTGATGGTAGGTGTGGTGCCCCACCTCAGATGCTAGAAAAAATCTCCTTGGTCTAGCGCTATTGAAAAGGGGATAGACTCCCTCGCTGACTCAGTGATACCGACTTTAGGCCGCCCCGACGACTTTACTTTTATTTATATATATTTACTTTGTTGTTAATTGTTTTATTTTCGAAGTTTCCTCCGGACGTACAAATTCACACAATTGCCCTTTATATATAGATGTATAGATGGCAGGTGTGAATAATGCTAGCAAAAACTAGCGTTGTTTTAACGAGCATTTAACCAATCTATGTGTCGAATGAAATATCTTGAGTAGCTAAAGCCGTATCAAAAACACCGAGGCCATTCTGTAAATTGTACCACAGCGTCCTCTCTTCGAAAACTCCTTTCAAATCGACCACACACTTTCGCAAAAATAACAGACGCCAAATAGCAAAGAAAAGTCTGTTGGCACCGAGCAAAACGAAATAAGTCGTCTCCAGTCTGTGTTTGTCTTATTTGATCTCAACATGAAAAACGTTTACTTCGGTGAGGCAACAACTGACCAGACATTGTTTTTGCCCTTACACCGAATATCGCCATTTTGTTTTATTTCTATTTTTTTGGCGCGAATTTATAAACCCTCGTTTCCTTCCGGTTGTTAGAGTAATTTTCAGTTCTCTGCCCACAACCAAGGCGTCGAAAGATCTCACGTCATGAAAGTGAATTGGGGTGTAATGAATTATTTACTTTGGTAGACATATCGTTACGTCTGAATGGGAGACATTCTGAGCTGTACTTACTAACGTGTTGGAGTGTGACATCAGAGTATGCGAGATCGAATTCCAGTTGCGCTATTACCATTAGGAAAGGTATTATAATAATTGGATGTGTGATTCTTATAATACGTTAGAAGGCTCAGGGTAACTTCCCACGTTGGTGAATGATATACATAAATAAATCTGAACAAAGATGTACAACATAACAAAAATACAGACTTTATTGTCTGAGCATGTGGAACAATGACATACATGGCATTGTACAAACAGATAAGACGATAGACCTTTGGAACTACGCAGTCACTTACTGATAATTGGAGGGACACAGCCCGCCACTTAATGAACAGAGCAGGCGTCTTGTCCATCTCTCGTGGATGCTGGGGAGAGAGAGAGAGAGAGAGGGAGGGAGAGAGAGAGAGGAGGGAGGGAGGGGGGCTGTTGTATAAATAGCCAGCTAGTAGTATCATCTATTAGCGAAACTCCCAAGCGGCAAAGGAAGATAACCCTTTTGGACACAAGTCCATCCCAGCTGGGGCAGACAATCGCTACAGTATGTAGAAGGGTCTATCCCATCGCTCTTCGACCACGTCTCACTCTATTGCTGCATCTTTCCAAACTCCCCTAACATTCTCACCTCTCAATCTTCCTCTCTCCCGCTTCGCCACGTGACATTTCTCGACCAGTAGCACAAATGTCACGTGGCGTTGTGCTGATTCATCCTTAAAAATGTCCATGCTAATGTACTGTCTGCCCATTCTCTCTCTCTCTCTCTCTCTCTCTCTCTCTCTCGTATTGCACATAGACCAGTTCATCCACTTTCAAAAAAGGTACGATAGGCAAGTTCGAAACAAAATAACTTAGGCGCGTGGTTTAATGGTTAGAGTCGTACGAAATGGATTCGTCGACCCGAGTTCAAATCCTAGACGAGGGCGTTTGCATTTCACATAGCGCTAATACCCTTAGGAATGGAATGCATCCAACTACTCTCCCACGAGCTATGGCTAAATTGTTGCCTTCGATAGGTGGCCAGTTTAGGAGAAGAAAAACACTGAACTTGACTTGTGTCATATCCTGCTCGTTCGGAAGGGTTCGTGAATGAATATATGGACATTTCAGTTTCGGAAGACTATAATATAGTTTTCGTACCCCTGAAATTCCAGTGCCTCCTGTGACTGTGAAGTCCAATGTTTGAAAAACATTCTCGAGCACAAATGACGCATGTAAAGGCTGTCCCTGAAGATGTTGATGTGCCGGCGCTTTGTTGTCGCTGCTTATTTCTGGACCTGCCAGTTTCATGGTGTTGCGCCAGAGTCACTTCAGGCATGAACAGTTCTCTACAAAGAGCCTGCCCACAGAGAGGTGTTCGTGAATAAATATAACATCTTAAAATTTCGAATATGAACCAAAACTTCGATTATGTATCATTGAGATAAAACAACCACCTGCTATGGCTAAATAGTAGAGCTGGCTGGGCTCTTTAACCTTGGATAGGTAACTAGTCTAGGAGAAGGAAAATTCTGAATTTGACCTTGTGTCGTATCCTGCTCGTGTGGAGGGATTCGTGAATGAATATACCTTATTAAAATTTTGAGTATGCACCAAAACGTCCATTGTGTATCATTGAGATAAAACAACCACCTGCTATGTCTAAATATTAGAACTGGCTGGGTTCTTTAACCTTGGATAGGTAACCAGTCTAGGTGAAGGAAAACTCTGAATTCAAACCTGTTAAACTCCACTTAAGAAATTGACCTTGTGTCATATCCTGCTCGTGCGCATGGGTTCGTGAATAAATATACCTTATTCAAATTTCGAATATGCACCAAATATTCCGTTATGTATCAATGAGATAAAACAACATAGATAGACTAAGGTGTCTAGGGGCGAGAAGGAAGAGAATGATACAATGATATTATGAATGATATCATAATACAATGGATAACGTTAGTCGCCAACACCAGATAATTTCCACAAAACGTATTTGTTATCTGATTAAAATTATTATTACGAAGTGAAAATGAGAAATAATCAAATTTCCTTAAAACTGTTAATATTAAATCGATTCTCATTTAAATGTTTATTCCCAGTTACACGTCAAATTAAAGTTGTTTATTATTTTTGTCTTTCACTTGAATTCTCTGTTTTCCATCTGGCACAGAATATTCGGGTTCGGATCCGGTTTGTGAAGTAAACTATATCAATATAATATTAATATATAATACAAATAGTAAGATTTTCTTTTATCATATTCATTTTTTGATGATCTCAAATAGTTTTGACCTTCGTCAACGTCAGGAGAAAAAGTTTTCATGAAAAAAAAAAAAGTTTTTTAGAAAGTTTTTGCGAAAGAAATGTTTCTAGAAATGTTCTTAAAAAGTTTTTTAAGTAGTTGAATAACTACCAAAGGAGGGGCGGATAATGTCTGTTGACGTGGCATATCCATTTGTTGAATGAAAACCATCTTCTGGTTAAATTGTCTTCAATTGCTTTTTTATATATATATACGTAAGTCTTTATGGTGAAGGAACTTGGGTAATGAGGGTGATTCGTTAGTAAAATGGTAATTCCTGTGTGTGGATTGAGTGAGGAAGACTCTTTCGGTGATTGGATATACCATTCATGTGATGAGCTCAGAAGTTTTGGCGCAAAATACCAAAACCACAGACAAACCCCGGACCACCTCCGACGAGGCAGCAACTTGAAATCCTCTCCAAGAAATCACCCTGATACGAAAGACGGATGGGTAGGGTTTATAGCCCAATATCTGTAGTTGGATGGAATATATATATATATATATATATATATATATAGTTGTGGTGTCTAGCCACACTGAAGAGGCGTGAAACGCCGAAATACGTGTCTGTGTTTGACTTATTAATATATGCTCCCATAAAATTTGATACGAGCTCTCTAAGGGGTGATTTGAATTAACTTACACTACTAAGCATATAAGCAATGATCGTTTGCGAGCAAACTAGATCTCTCTGTGACCGTAAAATATATTTAAAAAAACTATGTATTTAATAGTTTAAAACAGCAGTCTCGCTACAGCAGCTGTCAGTGGCCGAGGGGATAAGAAATCAGGCGGGCAAACAGTCAGTCGGAGTTCGACCCTAGCCAAGGATAGTTGTGGTGTCTAGCCACACTGATGACGCGTGAAACATTAGCACCTCCGCTACGCGTTTCTAAGCCAACGAAAAACTGTTACACTAAAGATATACAAAATTATGTCGTTGGCTTAGAAACGCGTGGCGGAAGTGCTAATGACGAAAAGATCGCATGACTTGTACGCTTTTTGGAACATCAATGTTTTTCGTTTTCAATTAAAAATATTTTCTGCTTCTCTTGTTGCATACCCATTCTTTCCTTACTTCTATTCTTCTGCTCATCTTTGGTATTTACGTTCATCTTCTAGCGTCTGGACTTCGTCTTGGTGGTCGGTCTCACTTAATTCATTTCTTCTTCTAGATAAGTCTTGTTGCCAAGACATTCATCAACCACAAAACCATATTATCTATGTAAGCTTTTATCTACTTAACTAAACATTTCATGTAACTAACATAACGCGCGTGTGCAGTGAGCTTCAGCTAAGGCAGAAAGACATTATCTGCCTGACGTCCAAGCTGAAACTGAGAGCCAACCAGGTCCCACGTGACTTCACGTATTTCGCGGGCTTTCTGTAATATTCTATGGAAAGTCCCGCCCGTGATATGAAAAGGGGCCATCCCTTCAGAAATACAGGGGGTTGACAATAATCTATGCATAGATTATGTAACACTCTCTCGATGAGTCCGGATTAAAATCAAGCTCTGAAAATGATTTTTATAAATCGAAATATTGTTCAATATTAATTATGAACATGATATAAATATTTTCATTTTAACAGCATTGTGTGTTTTCATGTTTGTGTGTTTTCATATCTTTTTATCTATACTTATACCATCGGATTCATTTCTTTACTCTTAACTCTCAGAAGACCATAGATTTGCCGAACCCTGGAATTAAGTTCTAGCGCAGTGTCTTCAGTGACTATGAAGGCCAATGCGTAAAAGACAGTTCCGACCCCAGATGTCACGTATGAAGGCATTTCCTGAAGATATTGTATGGTTGCTCTTGCTTTCTCTTTATTCTCTTGGTTACATGGTGTTCAGGTCAATCTACTTTTTCATTTATATTTTTCACATTTTGTCAGATTTTTCCAATCTGTTATTTTCTTCACACACACACACACACACACACACACACACACACACACACACACACACACAACACAGACACAACACATTCTTATGTATAACAATAAGGATTTAGTCGGACGAAGACCGCTTTTCTTTGATTACTAAAAAATTCTTTAGTTTTTTTCTGTTATTGTTATTTTTATTTTATTCTGTATTTAAAATAATAATACATAGAATACATGTATGCATGTATAAACTCCTGGCCGAAAAAATCAGGTAAAATCGTAAAATCAAATAATATAAATCCTATTTTATCCATTCAACATTTTCTTTCCTTTATTTTTCTCTCAACACACACACACACACCACACACACACACACATACATATATATATATATATATATTATATATATATAATATATATATATAATATATATATATATATCTGTGTGTTTGTGTTCATTTAAAATAATGATCTTTAGTCTTAATATTTTAATTTTCTTTAGTTCATCTTACTTACCTCCCTTTATTTTTCTCTCTGCTTTGATAAAACGCTTATTTTTCTTCAACATTTAGTTACTCTATATTTCTTTTTTTCTGCCCCCCCTCTCTCTCTCTTTCTCTCTCTTTCTGCCTCATTTCTCTCTCTCTCTCTCTCTTTCTGCCTCTCTCTCTCTTTCTCTCTCTCTCGTTCTCTATCGGTCTCTCTCCCCTATTCTCTCTCACTCTCTCTCTCTCGTCTCTCTCTCTCTCTTTCTCTCTCTCTCTCTCTCTCTTTCTGCTCTTTCGGTCTCCTTTTCTCTCTTTCTCTCCCCTTCTCTCTCTCTTCTCTCACTTCTCTCTGGTCTTTCTCTCGACCTCTCTCTCTCCCCTCTCTCTCTCTCTCTCTCTCTCCCTCTCTTCTCCACCTCCCTCTCTCTTTCTCTCTCGGCTCTTTCTCTCTCGGTCTCTCTCTCTCTCTCGGTCTTCTCTCCCCATCTCTTTCTCTCTCTCTTTCTGTTTCTCTGGTTTTTCTGTCCCCCTCTCTCTCTTTCTGTTTCTTTCTCGGTTCTCTCTCTCCCCTATCTCTTCCCTCTCTTTCTGTTTCTTTCTCGGTTTCTGTCCCCCTCTCTCTCTTTCTGTTCTTTCTCGTTCTACCCCCCTCTCTCTCTCTCAGATTCTCTCGTTCTCTCCTTCTCTCTCTCTCTCTCTCTGTCTCTCTCTCTCTCAGCTTTCTCATAAATACTTTCCTCTTAAACATTATTTTTTCTACACTCACCTAAAATTTCCACATTTTTTTCCTCCTTCCTTACAACATTCATTCTTCATTCCTTTTCTTTCTCCCTTCATTCTTTCATTCCTTTCTTCCGTCATTCCTTCATTCCTTCGTTCACTGCCCGCTTTCTCTTCATCTGTATTTCTATCTCCTGCCAAAAAAACGTCATGATAGATAGTAGTTGCAGCTGTCTTCCTTCTCACCTCCGACCCCTACAATTGCCAGATAATTTTTTTTCTCTCCCTACAACCTAGAGTAAAGGGGGGTGGTGGTGGCACCGGTCGATTCTTTTGCAGGCCTGTACATATTGCCAAATTCAATTTAAAAAACAACCTATCCGCTAACTAGGCAGAACCTCCCCTCACCCATCCGCCCCTCCCCTCCATCACTGCTGGCCTCACGATGAGTGTCCAATATTTTTCCCTTTGTAGTTGCTGGCAAATACGCGGCCACGGTGTCTTGGCGTTTCTTCAGAGAGAAGAGTGCGCACAGCGCCACCTATTGGAGGCAGCGAGCGTTACGTTCGCCTACGAGAGCGGCCATGTTGTTCGGGCATTGAGTTGTGGCCGAGGTCACTTTCAGAGAATGTGCGCGTTACGCTTCTGATATGGATTTTCAAGAAAAAAAAAACAAGAAAAAAAATCGGGGGGGGGTCGGAAGAAAAGAATGAAAAAAGAAAATGGAAACGTGTGTAGTAAGAATAAAAATAAATGAATGAAAAAAAAAAAAGAAGAGTAAAATGCGCACGTGAGTTTCTATCTGATATTTGTTTGTTTATTTTTCTTGTTTTTTTAACGGCATATCAATCTCGATGGGTCATTTAATGCTGACTAAGCTTTGGACTTGTAGCAATAGCTTAGTAGGAAAAATTAATACACACACACACACACACACACACATATATATATATATATATATGTGTGTGTGTGTGTTTAGGCAGCATTTTTTCTTGTAGGCATATATTGTTAAATAATGCAGCCATTTTCTGTCTGCAAGTTTTGTTTTTTCGTATTGTCGGATTATTTTTGTAATATCTGGCGAAAATTGGCTGATGTATTAGCCATATGTCATAGACCAATTACTTTCTGCCCTATCCTGGGCCATCTTCAAGGTATTTTGAAACCGTACAACAATGGGCTATTCCATTTACCATTTATAGAGGTTGTGTTTATTATTGTTGTTGTTATTATTATAGATTAATAGATCGAACACTGTCGCGTCGGCCAATAAACTTACCACTTAACTCATTTAAACCTGTGTTTTATCAATTTTCTAATACTATATATATATATATATATATATATATATAATAATATATATATATTTAGTATAATAAGAAAAATTGATAATCTTTCTATCATATGTTGCTCTTGATGATGACCGATCTATTGAAGAGGTCGAAACAGATTTCTGTCAGCAATTATATAACATCATTTGTTTTTTCAAAATTGTTAAATTTCATACTGTCGGATTAATTTCCATCTATTTTTCATATATATATATATAATATATATATATATAGATATATATATATATATAATTATTGTTCACTTACTCGTATTTATTATTTTTTGAATTATTGTTCACTTACTCGTATTTTCTTAGTACAATCTCACTTCTTTTAGGAAATTTAATATTCTGGTGGTCTTATTTTTGTGAAAAGTTCTTTCAAATTGCTTGGTAGTATTTTGTTAACACTAGAACCAAGTCTACACACTCTAACAGTATATGTTTCACTGTTAATATATCTTGGCATGTAGTGCAATGTGCGGATTCTGCAACCTCTAGTAAATGATGATGAGGGATGTAGGTGTGGCATATGTAAAGGCGGGTCAGTACAACCTGGTCTCTTCTATTTTTAAGCCTCGGCTTTTTCTAAAGTATCTAAGATGAAAATAAACACATACCCACCCCCACACACATACACACTAATTCACTCCCCAGGTCATTATCTCGATTTTCCAATAACGTTATCAACGTTAGTATTAGCTGCGTTATTCGGACTATTGTCCCATCTTCATTGTTATCTGTACCACGTTTCAGTCGATGTGCCCTCCGGCCTTTTTCAGGTATTTCTTGTCGGACTCGGGAACCTTCTTTTTTCGAACTCGGGAACTTTCGTGTCGTAGTCGGGAACCTTCTTGTCATAATCGGGAGCCATCTCGGAACTTTGAACCCAAACCTTTATTCAGTCCACGGGGGTATCCTGTTCTTATTCCGTTAACCATAGCTGGGGTGCAGGTGTTAAGCTGTGTTAATTATTATTCTATGTTACTGCTCCCCCTGACCAGGATTGAACCTGCAGTCTAGAGATGATTGTCACTTAGAACTGTCTTAACCTAAATCCTTTATCCACTAGGCCATGTGTCCAATTGGACCTTATCGACGAGTCATACAATTCAAATTAACATAACTTTATTAATGTTTGGTTAGATTTGGTTTGGTTTGGTTTGTTTTGTTTTACGGCGTATCAACCTCAGTGGGTTATTTAATGTCGACAAAATTTTGAAATGAAATTCATTCTTAATGGATAATCAATTTTTTTATAAACTCATGTTTTTCTATTCAACCCATAGATGGGACCCTAACAGGTACTACCACTCCGGGTCAGAGTGGACCAGGGATCAATGGTGATGAAAGGGGTGCTCCACATTCCCCAGACCTCCATAACTAGAACCTCACCATCAGATAGAGTTTAACTTCATACCCAGGACATCTTCTTATTATAATGGAGATTGTGTGTTTTTCTGTCTGTAACCGAAACTATATTATTACTTAAGTCACAATTCCGTTAGTTATTAACGTCACATTCTCAATGATTTTATTTTTATTTAAACCTCAATTATTAATAAAATTGTTTTACATTATTAATACTGTTAACCTTATCTACATACTAACAACATGCAATTATATTTATATATACAACAAAATAGCGGTTTACAATGTGAATGGGAAGGCTAATTTGCATATTGATATTAAAAATGGATTTTAATAAATATGTGATTATTATTATTGATTTCTAACTGTTTGGTTTTGTTTTAATGAATATAAGCAAACATCTCTTCAATGAATCTTAAATGAAATCCATTAACAAGAACAAATAATTGTCATTTTATTTTTTACTTCCTCTTTTAACTAAATACTTAAATTAGAAAAAATAACAATGAAAGACGAGATTGATGGAAGAGTAAGTTTCAGTTGTTCTATTTTTCGATTATACTCCCTCTGTTTCAAAACTTTTTATCTGCATTCTTATTTAGTTTCATTAGCCTTTCTAATTTAATACAATATTTTATTACATTAAAACTTAAATACTTGCACCCGGAGGGTGCATATATTTGCTAGTAACATTAACATAGAGTAGAAAAGGGAAAACGATCTTTTTTTTTTCAGGTCTGATTAACATGACGTTTTTTACGTGTGAATTTAACGAGAATCAAACTTGCTATTTAGTAGTAACGGATCTGCAAGACTAGCTTGCTAACCATTACCACTTTGTTTTTTGTTATTTTTTGTTGTTTTTTTTCTCTCGTCTACCCAATTGACGCCAGGTTGTCGCTTCTTGTAGTAATTAAATGATACACCATACTCTCCAGAGTGAACAAATCGGGTGGTATTGTAAGCTACTGAGGTGTAAATCAGGGTTAGTGGTAATGATACTTTGATCCCGAGACCCTGCTTGATCGTTTGAGATACAACCACTCCGGTTCAGAGATGACCTGGGACTAATAGCAATTAAAGGGTACTCCATACTCTCCGGAGTGAACAAATCACGTGGCATTGTAGGCACAGCGGTGTTGATCAGGTTTAGTGGTAAGATACTTTGATCCCGAGACCCTGTTTGATCGTTTGAGATACAACCACTCTGCTTCAGAGATGACCTTGGAGTAATAGCAATTAAAGAGTACTCCATACTCTCCCAGAGTTAACAAATCACGTGGCATTGTAGGCTACAGCGGTGTTGATCAGGGTTAGTGTAATGATACATTGGCCCCGAGACACTGCTTGATTACGGAAATTTTATTTACTCAGTGAGTGTAGACGGCCGCTCGTGGGGATTTTTGTCTCTCAAACAAAGATTAATCTCCATATAAATGAGAAAATCCTAATCACAAATCCATTGCCAAATGCGAAAACGTTAAAGACTATTTAAACAAAGTCATTGGACTAATGACTAATCGATCAGATAATATCAAAAGTGGAGGGGAAAATCCACTGAAAGGAGATAAAGGGAAACTTATGGAAGGAAGTTATACAATTGTTCGGCACGAAAATTGGTTATGGTTATTAGATAACTAAAACGAAGTTAGGATATAACTACACGCACGGGCGAATATATAATATATATATATATATATATATATATATATATATATTAAAACAATGGAAAGGAGTAACCTACTCGAGTTTCATCGATTGATTCTTCAGGGTTACATCAGTTAAATTAATCGAGTTTTCGATTAATCTTAGTTGGTATAATACATGCCCGTTGGAATGGGATTTATCCTTAATATCCATTCGAATGGGATTTATCCTTAATAGACGAACGCATTTGTCTATTAAGGATAAATCCCATTCCAACGGGTATGTATTATACCAACTAAGATTAATCGAAAACTCGATTAATTTAACTGATATAAACCCTGAAGAATCAATCGATGAACTCGAGTAGGTTACTCCTTTCCATGTTAAAATAAATTTTTGCTCTACATTGTATTGAGCACTTTGTATTTGTTTTTTTCTCAGTCTTAACCTCTGGATACTGTGCGCTTCCAACGAATCGTACTCATACTCCCGGTAAGCTACTACTTATAACATTTACAAAATATATATATATATATATATATATATATATATAAAGAAATGGATGCAATAGAAACCTACTCGAGTTTCATCGTTGGAATCATCAGGGTTAAATCCACTGAATTAATCGAGTTACCGTTTAATAAACAACCATAGTAAAATAAATACCCAAATTGATTCACATCTTTCATTTTAATATCCTCGAAAAAACAATTTCCAGTGAGATTTAAAAAGAGTAAAAAAGCGTTCCTCTGTAACGTAAAATCTTATTCAATGAACATACGTGTGATCAGCTGCAATTAATAGGTAACTCGATTAATTCAGTGGATTTAACCCTGATGATTCTAACGATGAAACTCGAGTAGGTTTCTGTTGTATCTATTTCTTCAATAAATTTGCTCTACTTTGTATTGAGCACTTTGTATTTGTTTTATCACGGACTTAACCCCTGGATCCTGTGCACCTCCAACGATCGTGCCCATATTCACTGGTAAGCCACCCTTTATAAATAAATACAATATATATATATATATGTAAAATGAAACTGAAAGTAAATCCGACAGTATGTTGAAAGAATGAATATAGGAAAGAAAGTATAGAATGGATAATATAGGATATTTTAATCAATATTACTTACACGTGTTTCGGTCAGGAGTTTATCCATGTGTACACTATTCAAACTATTATCATTTTTAAATAATCAAAAGAAATGAAACAATAATAATAGAAAAAAATGTAGAAATGTTCCGCACACAAAGAAAATTCGACCTTCATCAGATAGGGATTTACAAAAAATACTATTTTCAAAAAAGGATTTACTCATTCATTCTTTCAACAATATATATATATATATATATATATATATATATATATAATATATACACACACAGACATATATATATATATATAATATATATTATATATATATATATCACCCCTCCGCACGAGCAGGATACAACACAAGGTCAATTTCTTAAGCAGAGTTTAACAGGTTTGAATTCAAATTTTTCTTTCTCCTAGACTGGTTACCTAGCCATGGTTAAAGAGTCCAGTCTGCCCTGCTATTTAACCATAGCGAGAATTGGATTCATACCTTCCCCAAGGTTATTAACGTCATGTGAAATGCCAACAGCTTCGTCCAGGAATTGAACTCGGGTTGACGAGTCCATTTCCTGCTACTCTAACCATTAGACCATGCGTCTACACACGGGCGAATATATGTATTTACAAATGTAATCCTTTACAATAGCGCCAAAACTGTACGGGGCTGTTTGCATTTCACATAACGATAAAGTTCTTGGGAATAAATATGCATTTCACCCAAAAATAGCTGCACTATATATATTATATATATATATATATATATATATATATATATGGGATCGCCTGTCAGCTTGGCAGTCCGGTTTCAAATCACGCACAGGGCGGTCTTCCGATCTATAGCTCTGCTGATGAGGCCTAATAGGCCGAAATGTACATACAGAGATTGATTTTTCTCGATTTGTTTAGCCATACATTTAATAGGTATTCCCGCCTAATTCATTATTAATTAATTTAATTTTCAAAATTAGGTACGACTCCAATTAAACACTTATTCTCCAAAAAATTATCGGCAAAAAGCCATTCTAAAAACAACCTTGTATATATATATATATATTTGTATATGTATAAGTATTAACTTACGGTGGGTATAAGAACGATCGTTGGAAGCGCACAATATCCAGAGGTTAAGGTTGAGAAAAAACAAATACAAAGTGCTCCAATGCAATGTAGAGCATAAATTATTTAAGAATGGAAAATGAGTAACCTACTCGAGTTTCATCGATAGATTCTTCAGGGTTACTTTTAATTAATCGAGTTTACGATTAATCTTTGGTGTTATAACATGCCCGTTGGAATGGGACTTAAATTAGTAGAGGAACGCTTGTTTACATTTTCGTAGATCAGGAACGGTTTTGATTATTGAATTAAAAATTTGGATTAATTTATGGGAATTATTTTTTCAATTATTATTTAATAAAAGATATGTTATGGGTCGTATTAATAGTTAAAAGTTGAAAATTCAAAATTATTTAATAACTAGTTTAATTTGGTTTGAGAGTATTTAAAAAATACAGGTTGTGTATGTTACATTAATAACATAAAGAAGGGGGAAGGGAGGAGAAAAGAGAAAAAGAAGAAGAGGGGAAAAAAAAGAAGGAAGAAAAAAAAAGAAAGTATCACCACGAAAAAAAACAAAAAAACTTAAGCACGTCCATTTCTGATTTTCGTCTCTAATGATAAAGTTTCTTTGAAATCGATAAGACCCAAAAAACATCTTTTTGTTTTTATTTTTTATACGCATTGTATTGCCTTCAAATTTTAATATTTTATAACTTACTTAACAATGCTTCAAGCAAATTACCATATATAATATATATAATATATATATATATATATTATATATATATATATATATTTGGGAGCATATGTGCTTAAATCCCGCCTAATTAATCATTAATGAATTAACTTTTTTTAAAAATTAGGTTTGACTTCAATTAAGCACATATTCTCCCAAATATTGTCGGCTGAAAATAGCCATATTTGTTTACGTTATCATATATATATATATATATATATATATATATATATATATATATATGTTTTCCATCCTCAGTGGTTCTAGCAGCTACAAGTACTTGAGTCTCTTTATATCTCCCGTATACAACCAATCCTGTGTATACAAAAACAGTTCCACAAATTGCATCTTTTTGACACCTCAAGCCTCAACCTTTCGTGTGGTGGAACCAGAAATGTCCGAACCCCTCCGCACGGTTCGTAATTTCTCTTAATTTCACGTTCCTATTGAAAAAGGAAAAAAAAATTAACCTTTTTTTCAATAATTCCAACCTACGTATAACCATCTATCAATGAATTTCTCTGATGAAAATTGACCGAAAAAATAATTATTTATTTTAGATTATACATCTAATTATAAGGGTACCCTAATTTTCTTTTTAGAATTTTTTTCCTTCTCTTTAATGATAAATACACTTCTACGTGTCCTCAATATATATATTATATATATATATATATATATATATATATATATATATATATATATATATATATTATTGCTGTTTCGGAATATAAACTCCACAATATTTTATCTGTGATTCTAAACCTGCACTGCTATTTTAGCATTGAGCACCTTCATATGCTAATACTTTTCGCATTTCTTCTCCATTATATTATATGGCATATATATATATATATATATATATATATATATATATATGTGTGTGTGTGTGTGAAGAAAGGAAGTGAATCCGACGGTATGTAGTATATTATGAAACATGAAAAAACACAGGTTTAAATGGGTTAAGTTGTGAGTTTATTGGCCGACGCTGCAGTGTTTCGATCTATTAATTAAATCATCTTCAGGGCATTTGTTGGTATATGGAAGGTGATAAGAATTTTTTTATCACAGAATAACGAGAAAAGCGAGTGGTAGTCCTTGTTATTCATCTGTTTAAACAAATTTTGAGGTTTGAAATATATATATATATATATATATATATATATATATATATATATATATCGACATATTTTTAATAGATTTCTTTTCTTTTAACTTTTGTGAAAATAGGTTATATTAAAGTGATAATTTAGATATTTTTATTATCGTTTTTTATTGTTGCCAAAAAATTGAGTCAATACGCAGGATCAAATGTCGACTACGGAGTACATTCGACTTCCATTCGATATAAAATCATTCGAATATTTCTGATGGCGGGAGGAGGAGGGGTGAAGAAGAAGAAGAAGAAGAAGAAGAAGAAGAAGAAGAAGAAGAAGTGGAATTGCAAAGAAGAAGAAGAAGAAGAAGAAGAAGAAGAAGAAGAAGAAGAAGAAGAAGAAGAAGAAGAAGAAGAAGAAGAAGAAGAAATAAATTGGTTAAGAAAAATTGCAAACTGTTCAGTGTTCGGGGTTTTTCTGCTTACAGCCGACTGCAAATAAAAACCTGGAATTCTTCACTTTGATAAATTGCGGTCACAAGGTCAAGATTTGAAAACAGAACAGTCGCAAAATTCTCTACGTTTCATATATATATATATATATATATATATATATATATATACACTCGATAAAATGTACACGCACATATATACACACTCAGATACATAAACTCTCACCACATTATAT
Source organism: Doryteuthis pealeii (assembly GCA_023376005.1). Lineage (NCBI taxonomy): Eukaryota > Metazoa > Mollusca > Cephalopoda > Myopsida > Loliginidae > Doryteuthis > Doryteuthis pealeii. Next base: position 7,326,118 of record CM042171.1, on the reverse strand, counting down.
ATACTAGCAAATATATGCACCCTCCGGGTGCAAGTATTTAAGTTTTAATGTAATGAAATATCGTATTAAATTAGAAAGTCTAATAAGAATGCAGATAAAAAAGATTTGAAACAGAGTGGGGGTATAATAGAAAAATAGAAATGAAACTTACTCTTCCATCACTGCCATCTTTCATTGCTGAATTTTACTTATTTAACTATTTAGTTAAATTAGGAAATAAAGAATAAAATTAAGCTTATTTTTTCTTGTTAATGGATTTCATTTAAGATTCATTGGAGAGATTTTTGCTTATATTCATTAAAATAAAACCAAACAGTTAGAAATCAATAATACTAAGCACATATTTAATAAAATCACATTTTAAATATCAATATGCAAATTAGCCTTCCCGTTCACACTGCAAACCGCTATTTTTTGTATATATAAATACAATAGCATGTTATTAGTATGTAGATATGGACAACACTAATAAAGAGGTGAAGCAATTTTATTAATAATTGAGGTTTAAATATAAATAAAATCATGAAGAATGTGATGTAAATAACTATGTTAATTGTTACTCGATTAGTAATAAAGTTTCGGTTACAGACAGAAAAACACACAATCTCCATTATAATAAGATATATATATATATATATATATATATATATATATATCTTTGAAAGGAAGGAAAAACTCAACACCGTTATTCCATAATAAATTT
>CM042171.1:7317915-7320415 GCA_023376005.1 Doryteuthis pealeii | reverse complement strand
CTATATATATATATATATCTTGGTTCATTATCTATCTATCTTTGTTCATTATCTATCAATCTTTCTTCATTATTTATCTATCTATCTATCTATCTATCTATCTATTAGTTCTTTTATTTATATATATATATATATATATATATATATATATATATATATATATATATATATATATATATATTTATCTTTGTTCATTATCTATCAATCTATATATATATATATATATATATATATATATATATATATATATATATATATATATATATATATATATATATTTGTCCAGTATCTATCTGTCTATCTATTTATCCATCTATCTCTCTTTGTTCATTAACTATACATCTATCTCTCTTTGTTTATTATCTATACATCTATCTCTCTTTGTTTATTATCTATATATCTATCTATCTTTGTTCTTTATCTATCTATCTATATATCCATCTATCTATCTATTTATCTATTTATCTATTTTTGTTCATTATCGATCAATCTATAGGTCTATTCTAGTGAATGTATGTCTATCTATTATTCTATCTTGGTCAATCTGTGGATATCTATCTATCAATATCATTCTGTTCATTATCTATCTATCTATCTATCTATCTATCTCATTCTATTTATTATCAATCTATCTATCTATCTATCTATCTATCAATATCATTCTGTTCATTATCTATCTATCTATCTATCTATCTATCTCATTCTATTTATTATCAATCTATCTATCTATCTATCAATATCATTCTGTTCATTATCTATCTATCTATCGATCTCATTCTATTCACTATCTATCTATCTATCTATCTATCTATCTAACTCACTCTTCTGTCAATCAGTCATCGTTGCTTAACTATAGCAATCTGAGATAAGCCGCAACTTTCAGGCTTAATTTTCTCTAAGTCCTAAGTAGAGTAAATTCAGAATTACAGTTATTTTAATTCTTATCCTACCATAGGGAAGGCAGAGTCTGCTATAAACAGAATATCAGTTATATGGAAATCAGATCTCACCGATGTTAAAGCGAAAATTCTTCCAGGCCGTGGTGATATCAGAGCTACTGTATGGCTGCACCATTTGGACCTTGACGAGGCATCTGGACAATACCCTAGATCGGAGTTGCACAAGATGCTGTGTGATCTTGAACAAATCGTGGACTCGACAGCTCACAAGGAAGCAGGTATACACCCACCTGTCCCCTATCTCACAAACCATCCGAGTAAGACGGACAAGAAATGCTGGATGCGGCTGGAGAAGCAGAGATTAATTCATAAGCAACGCTCTCCTATGGAAACCATCATATGGACATGCCAGTGTGGGTCGTCCAGCTCTGTGCGGATACTGGATGCGACATGGAAACCTCCCAGGGACAATGAATGATAGGGATGGTTGGCGAGAGATATTCATGGATATCCGTGCTGCTGGTGTGATATGATGATGAAGATTCAACTGTTATGTAGCCGTTCGTCACAGTACCAAATAGATACATTTGTTACGTCTTACTCTGGTCTATTCTTCCGGCCGTCTTCTGATCGTCTAATCTTCTGTCTTCTATCTTCTAATGGTCTCGTCTGGTCTTTCTTATCTGGGTCCCGTGTCTGGTTCTGCTGGTGATCATTTCTCATCAGAAGCCTTGTGTCATTGTTAGCTTTTAGTAATAACAACAACAGGACCAGACAAATGCGCGCGGAGAGTCACATCTTGCTAGCTTCAGTCCTAACTCTCAACTGACTAACTGCAACTAACTACTGCAACTGACTTACTGAGTTGCCCACCTTAAAGTTGATAATTAATGAATTAGGCGAATATATCTGTTTAAATGTAAAGCGTAAACAAATCGAGAAAAAGTCATTCTCTGTATGTACATTTCGGCCTATACAGAGAATGACTTTTTCCCGATTTGTTTACGCTTTACATTTAAACAGATATATTCGCCTAATTCATTAATTATCAACTAATTAATTTTCAAATTAGGTATGACTTCAATTAAGCACATATCCTTCCAAATATATATATATATATATATATATATATATATATATATTAGAGGGTCCATGATAGGTCAATCAAATTTTTGTAGGGGGTTTACGGACTTAACGATTTGAGAACCTCTGGGTTAGATAGATAAAAAGAATTGTCTGTAAGTCCTAAGTGGAGTTTTTGTATCTCCACGAACAATTGCGAATGGGTTAACGATTTGGAAATTATAAATATGCGTTGCAGAAGTTCTACTAATGTTCCTGTGTTGGTCGTCGGCACTGAAATAAACGTTGCGTAGAAAATAAAATATCAATCGAGTTCGGATTTCATTTGATTTCGTGAAGAGAGGCAGAATGGTGGCATTTGTTTGTTGGTTTAGTTTTAACTTAACCAGACGAGACGAGACGAGACGGGTGCCCTTAAAACCGAATGAGTACTGTTATTGATCCTTCAACTAATATTTGGTAATCGTACACACACGCACACTCCACACACACCACACACACACACACACACACACACA
>CM042171.1:7312915-7315415 GCA_023376005.1 Doryteuthis pealeii | reverse complement strand
ACTAAAAAGATGCCCCGAAAATTAGAAAGGATCAACCAAAAACTTGTCCGACAAGAATTGTACAACAAAATTTGTATAAAAGAATAAATGCTGCCAAAATACACTTATATATATATATATATATATATATATATATATATATATATATATATATATATATATAGGAAAAGTGAAAATGAATCAGGTGTTATGTATGTATATAAGAAATTGAAAAAGCAGCAAGTTGTTCAGATGAATGATATTTTAGTATAGGGGCCGATGCTATAAAGTTTCGGTTTGTTTAGAAAACAATACTCAAGGCATTCATTCATATATAAAAAAAAATTTAAACACAGAGGATTGTAAGTTTTTTTTCGGAATACACTATAAAAAAAATAACAAAAAGTTGTCCATGTGATAAAGAAATCGAAAACCCTAGCTCTAGACTATTTTCATTTACTCACAACATTATCATTATTATTAATATTATTATTATTATGTTTTCACACGTGCCGTAGCCGGTGGTTCATAAGGGGGTGCTGAGTGACAGCAAGGGTCTCCTGGACTCTTCTGAGTATTCTAACCGATCTTAACAATGCTGTATTTTGGATGGTCTTGATTCTCCCCCAGGACTCTTCTGAATATTATTATATAGTCATGTCTAGACTTGTATTATTATCATTATTACTATTATTACTTACTCCTTTTGAGTTTTCACATCAGCATTAGCTGATGGTCTTTCACTGGAGTCTGAGTGACAGCAAGTCTCCTCAGGTCTCCAGGACTCTTCTGAGTATTCTGGCAGATTGCAGCAGTGCAGTGTTCCGAATGGTTTCAATCATTCCTCTGATTTCCAGATTTTTCAAGCCCTTTTCTAATCCTTTTGGGACTGTTCCAAGTGCACCAACTACAATTAGTTTCACTTTGACTATCATATTCCATAACTTTTTCAGTTCTCTGGCAAGGTCTAGGTATTTATCCATTTTTTCATTTTCCTTCAGCTTCAAACGGTGATCGGCTGGAACTGCAAAATCCACCAGTTCTTTCTTTTTTGTTAATCAACACTAGGTCTGGTGTTCTTGCTGGGATAAAGTGATACGTTTTTATTTCAAAGTCCCAGATAATTTTATGTGCTTAGTTCTCAAGAACAGATTCTGTTTTATGTATATACCATTTTGTTGTATGGTCAAAATTTAATTTTTTGCATAATTCCCAGTGGATCAACTTCCCAACCCAGTCGTGTCTAGTTTTGTACTCCCGTTGTGCTAGTTTGCTAGATTTATTATTATTATTATTATTATTATTATTATTATTATTATTATTATTATTTACTCCTTTTGAGTTTTCACATCAGCATTAGCTGATGGTCTTTCACTGGAGTCTGAGTGACAGCAAGTCTCCTCAGGTCTCCAGGACTCTTCTGAGTATTCTGGCATCTTGCAGCAGTGCAGTGTTCTGAATGGTTTCACTCCTTCCTCTGATATCTAAACTTTCCAAGCCCTTTTGTAATCCTTTTGGGACTGTTCCAAGTGCACCAACTACAATTGGCATCACCTTCACTTTCATATTCCATAACTTTTTCAGTTCTCTGGCAAGGTCCAGATATTTGTCTATTTTTTCATTTTCCTTTAAATTCACTCTGTGATCTGCTGGCACTGCAAAATCCACCAGTTGACAAGTTCTTTCCTTTTTTGTTTATCAACACTAGGTCTGGCCTTCTTGCTGGGATAAGGTGATCCGTTTTTATCTCAAAGTCCCAGAGAATTTTGTGCGTTTCGTTCTCAAGAACAGATTCTGGTTTATGCATATACCATTTTGTTGTGTGGTCAAAATTTAATTTTTTGCATAATTCCCAGTGGATCACCTTCCCAAACCCAGTCGTGTCTAGTTTTGTAATCTCGTTGTGCTAGTTTGCTACATTCGCAGAGTATATGGTTAACAGTCTCATCTCTATTACCGCAAAGTCTACATTTACTATTTTGTTGGGTCTTATCAATTTTTGCTTTGATGTAGTTTGTCCTTATTACATTTTATTATTATTATTATTATTATTATTATTATTATTATTATTATTCCAATGGTTTCACATCAGGTCACCAGGATTCTAGCTGATCTTAACAATACTGCTGTGTGAATGAAGTTGTTACTGTGCACATCAAATGTGGAAACCAATCAAAAGAAGGAAGAAGATGTCAGGATTAATAAGCATTGCAGTTAATCAAATTGTTTATAACTTTTCAGACAGACGAAAAAAAAATATTAAAGAATTTTTTTTTATACTTGGACTTGAACTTTTTGGTTTTCCGTTTTTTTTCCCCCCATTTTATTTTGGTGTGAAGCAATGATTGATTTGTTAAAAAATGAATAAGTTGTTTTGCTATTCTTTATTTTTTCCGGATGTCTATCCGTCTGACTCAATCCTTCATCCTATATTACCGTTTATTCATTCATTCATCCTCTCTCTCTCTCTCTCTCCTCTCTTCTCCACAAACACACCTCTTTATAAATATATATATATATA
>CM042171.1:7305149-7312815 GCA_023376005.1 Doryteuthis pealeii | reverse complement strand
GTATTTTGGCGGGCTTCTGTAATTTTTCATGGTATGAAAAGGGTCATCCCCTCAGAATTACAAGGGACCGACAATAATCTTATGCAACCGCATAGATTATGTAACACTTGGTCTACCAATAATAACTCTTTCGGACAAATGTTTAATACCTTTTAAGATGATAATATAAAAGAATCTGTTAGAAAACTTGAAAGAAAAAGAAAAAGAAATCAGAAACAATAGGGATACTATTGTTTTTAACCAAACGGTAATAATTTCAATATTGTCTTTCGCAGTTAACTGTAATTAATCAATATCTTAAGTAATTCAGTGGATTTAACCCTAATGTCCCATATGGTGAAACTGGAGTAGGTTATCTCTATAATACACACCGTAATACTATATATATATATATATATATATATTTATTTATTAGTTGAAGTATAATTGTTTTCCATAAGCAACTACCCAGGTTTCAGGCTATTTCACCATCATCAGGTTGCTAATAATTCTCCTGGTGTTTATGCGAAGACATTTCTTGCTGTTATGTTTTTGGACCGCAAATTACGTCGGTTGATTATTGTGGACGCTCTTTATGCTTTCGATTATATTTTTGAATTTTTCAATTTCTGTATTTTTTTAAAATGCTCACAAAGTTATCTCCCTTTAATCTTATGAAATTTGGTTCTTATTTGGAATTTTTGTGATCAACTTCATATGTTAAAAGACGTATGTATTTTCAAATTATATTTAAAAAAATTAACAAATAAATAAATAAAGTTCCTACAAATTTGTAGTTGAGCACTGTGATTTTTTTTCCTCTCAAAAATTAAAAAAAAAATTTCTCTCTCTCTCTCTCTCTCTCTCTCTATATATATATATATTATATATATATATATATATATATATATATATCCAACGTAAGGAGAGTCTATGTCTGTTTACCTTTTACAACCATTGTTTTAGCGTTCACAATCTTCTTATTCTCTGTGATGAATTTGTTTTTCCTCAAATTAACAAAAGCCCTGATGAAGATCTATTAAAACAGAACGAAACACTGCAGCGTGGATGAAATAAACATCACTCGTTTTATGAACTTGTGTTTTTTTCAATTTTTCGCTATATTACATACTGTCGGATTCACTTCCACTTTCTCTTCACATACACACACACACACACACACACACACACACACATATATATAATATATATATATATATATATATATATATATATATATATTAAAGAAAAAACCAAAGACTTAGAGATTTAGCTTTATAGTCTATTTCCGGGAGCTTAGCATTATAGTCTTTTGTTATTTCTTTACTTATATATATATATATATATATATATTATATATATATATATATATATATATATATATATTATATATATATATATATTTGTTATTTCTTTACTTATATATTTGCTCCCATGACTCTAACATTAAGAGCACACATTGAGCTCTCAAACTGCGACAGGTTTTTTTTTGTGTCGTAAAGATGATTTCTTCTCTGGACTTTTGATTAATATATATATATATATATATATATATATATATATTATGGACACATGAGGGTTTACACACACAATGAACTCCCACACAGGGATTTGTTTATAGTGGTGAAGGCTTGTGTTGGACCATCCACACTTTTTGGCACAGTCGATAGGAAAGAATTGGTGCATCAAGGGTTGCCACAAACCCAGTCAACGACCGAGCTCAGGAATTTTGAATTCAGAGTTATCCCTCTCCTAGACTGGTTACCTACTCAAGGCTGAAGAGCCCAGTCAGCCCTACTATTTAACCCATAGCTGGAGGGAGAATATATGGAGTCATACCTTTCCCAGGGGTATTAGCGCTATGTGAAATGCCAACAGCTTCGTCTAGGAATTAAACTCGAATCGACGAGTCCATTTCCCACGACTCTAACCACTAGGCCACGCGCCTCCATATATATATATATATATATATATATATATATATTATATATATATATAGAGAGAGAGAGAGAGAGAGAGAAATGAGAGAGAAATGTGTCTGTGTGTCGTTGTGTACGCTTCATGGCATTTCTAGGAGTCGTGAGGTTTCATACTTACTTCATAAATTGACGGTTTGGTAAATATATTTCCCGATATTATATATATTTTTTGCAGTTCTCAAAATTCTTATGGATTTTTCTTGCACAAACAAGAGGCACTTTCCTCGGCGAATGTTACGAAGATTTACCGCCAAAAAGGACATGCATGTAATAGATTACATATTCTCTTTAAATATAGTCCCGATGAGAAAAAAAAATTACATATTCCACCTCAGCATTTCCATATATACCAAAACCTGTTCACAACTCACTTATCATATACTACCATCTATTTCAGTCTGTTCAAATTTATTCAATGTTTGCTCGTATTGATTTTTCAGTCTCTGTTTCTTCTTATCTATGCTTTCATATATATATATATATATATATATATATATATATATAAAGATAAATCTAATGAGTCAGACGAACCTACTAAAAGTTTCGCTTAATGCTCTTCAAGGCTAAGATCTTAGCAGTGGAGAACATTAAGCGCAACTTTTAGAAGAGCTTAATGCTCTAGAAGAGATTAAGTGAAACTTTTAGTAGGTTCGTCTAACTCATTAGATTTATCTTTATTATTTGCTCTACTTAGGTATTGAGCACTTTTTACTTATTAGCTTTAGTCTCCTGGCGGTTTTGTATGTATATATATATATATCTTATATATATATATGCATATAAATTGTTTTTTCTTTTGGCCAAAATATTGTACTAATAGATTATTTTTTGTTGGTGCGATTATCTTGGTCTTTTCTTTTTTCCAAAATTTTTTTTCTTCCCGTTGATGTTTGGTAGTATATTTTTTTAATCAAACTATTTGCTGTTTTTTTTCTCACCGCGAGGATTAACCAACAAGTTTGGTATATTAAAATATATAATAATATATTATATATATATAATATATATATATATATATATATATATATATAACCAGTCTAGGAGAGGGATAACTCTGAATTCAAAATTCCCTCCATCTATGGGTTAAATAGTAGGGCAGACTGGGCCCTTCAGCCTTGGGTAGGTAACCAGTCTAGAAGAGGGATAACTCTGAATTCAAAATTCCCTCCATCTATGGGTTAAATAATAGGGCAGACTGGGCCCTTCAGCCTTGGGTAGGTAACCAGTCTAGGAGAGGGATAATTCTGAATTCAAAATTCCTGAGGTCGGTCGTTGATTGGGTTTGTGGCAACCCTTGCTGCACCAATTCTTTCCTATCGACTGTGCCAAAAAGTGTGGATGGTCCAACACAAGCGTTCGCCACTATAAACAAATCACTGTGTGGGTGTTCATTGTGTGTGTGAACCCACATACGTCTAAAATCGACGAGAGAGTCCATAACATATATATGATGATGGCTGTCAACTCGTGTTCGAGTAAGGCCAATTCCTTTAGTTTTTTTAATCATTAGGTGCCAGTAGCATTTGACACTGAATCCTTGTGTTTTCTCAGATGACTCACCAGGCCAGCTCTGGAGACACATACTCTTCCACATAAACTACATGTTGGAACTTCTGAATGTTGCTGGGCTGAAAATTACCCTTTCTAATAGCCCGCTTCAATTTTGTGGTGTTTAATTCGGTTAGACTCAAATTCTTCCACAGACAGGCAGATGGTGGCTCTCCAGCCAGGTCTATTACAAGCTAGCTTCTCACAGTCCTCCACAGCAATATATATATTATATATATATATATATATATATATATATATATATATGCATAAATATACATATATACATATACATAAATATGTAAAGTAATGTAAGTAAAGTCGCCGGGTGGCCTAGAGTGAGTATCAGCCATACAACGAAGGAGTCTATCTCCTTTTCACTAGCGCTAGACCAAGGATATTGTTTTTTTAATGTCTGAGGTGGAGCGTCACACCTACCTACCTACCTACCTACCTCGCTTCACCACACAGATCCCTGTGCTACTCATACGCTGAATTTGGCGAGGGCCGATATCGAACCAGGAACCTTGAGGTTCCCAGCCGAACACTCTACCGACTGAGCTAAACCGCACATAAAACACACATATATATACATAAACATATAGCTATGCTTAAGGATGGAATCCAGGTAGTCTAGCAGTCTCTGACTTGTAAAACTATACTTTTGCCCTCACTTGGCTAGACAGGTGTTCGGAGAAGTCCTGGTCATTTGGTTGCTCACGTCAAACCCTAGCACCTATATAATTGTAACTCTGACAAATGTAGACTACTCCTTTATTATCATTACACCCAGATATTCTCTTACTGTTACGTACTGAGGTTTTCACAGTACCAAATCAGCATATGTTGCATAGCGCCTTCTTCGCTGGCACTAAATCGTATATGTTATATACTGGCATCAAATTCTATATATGTTATATAGCGGCTTCTTCAAACTCACGCTGCTAAATCGGCGTACGTATCGTAGCGGGTATCGTCACTAACGCTAGACGATATATGTAGTGGTTGCTTAATGAAATCACAAGACATCTGTATGTAGTAGGAGATTGAACTTTTATTTCTTTAATTCTCTCGTGGTGCGTGTGAGTGGCGAGCGTTGACAATGGGAACTACTGCTGCTGTTGGGATGAATAGCGTTGGGGAGGCGGGAGGTGGGTACGTGATGGTTCACAGCCCATCGGCTGTGACCGTGAGTGCGGTCACTCCCTTGTGCTCTGTTCGCGTCTTCTGTCTGACTGTTCACTACTGACTCCGACTGCTTAACCCTCTGGCTTTTGTACTGACGACCGCCTACGCATCTTTATCTTTGATCTGATAACTATTTCCGAACTTATTGTTTCCCATCCTTCTTTTGTTCGCTTTACCGGGAAAAAGTCCTTTGTCATTTTTGTCGTCTTTTCTTCGCTTTGTTTAATTTAACCGGAAATTCATATTTCCGTTTGTACAATATCCAACATTACTCGGAGTAAGCGTCCAATTTATTGATTAAATTGATAAAAAAATAGTTTTTAAAATCTGTTTAAAAAGGAATTTCAAAAACTGAATATCCAACGACAATGAATAAAACAAAAACATATTTGGCACAAAATGACCCAACAAGGGTAGGCAGGCCGTAAAAACCAACCAACCAACCAGGGTAATCTGAACATTAGCTACATAAATGAAAGTAACCTCCCCTTGTTTCTTTCAATTTGAGGAAGCCATTTGTTTTGGTCGGCCATTTTCATTTCACCGTAATCAATACAACTGCATGTTTTAACACGAACATTTCATAAAATGTGTTATTAATAAAAATTAAGTTCATTTAAAATAATGCACATGCACAATTAAGTGAAATTTACGGTGAAATGAAAATGGCCGACCAAAACAGACGGTTTCCTCAAAGTGAGAGAAACAAGGAGAGGTTACTCTAATTTATGTAGCTAATGTTCAGATTACCCCCAGCCAGTTGACAATCCCCTCTATTTGTTAAATAGATCAAAAATTAGTTTAAAACAGTTTGAGTACCCAACCAATATGTATAAAACAAAAACGTCTTCGGCATAAAATATCCCAACAAGGGTTGACATGTCGTAATCCCCAACCATTCATACATACATCCAAACTACCGTTTGATGGCATATAAGATGCACGGGAATATAAGACGCACTCCTATTTCAGCAGGTCAGATTCAGGAAAAAAAAGTTTTTAGTATATTTAAGCATATAGTGTTGAAAACAGTATAGTTGTGCATTACATAATAATAATAATAATAATAATAATAATACTGGGAATTATGCAAAAAAAATAATTTTGACCATACAACAAAATGGTATATGCATAAACCAGAATCTGTTCTTGAGAACGAAACGCATAAAATACTCTGGGACTTTGAAATAAAAACGGATCACCTTATTCCAGCAAGAAGACCAGACCTAGTGTTGATAAACAAAAAAGAAAGAACTTGTCAACTGGTGGATTTTGCAGTGCCAGCAGTTCACAGGGTAAAGTTAAGGAAAATGTAAAAATAGACAAATATCTGGACCTTGCCAGAGAACTAAAAAAGTTATGGAATATGAAAGTGAATGTGATACCAATTATAGTTGGTGCACTTGGAACAGTCCCAAAAGGATTGGAAAAGGGTTTGGAAAGTTTGGAAATCAGAGGAAGGATTGAAACCATTCAGAACACTGCACTGCTGCAATCTGCCAGAATACTCAGAAGAGTCCTGGAGACCTGAGGAGACTTGCTGTCACTCAGACTCCAGTGAAAGACCATCAGCTAATGCTGATGTGAAAACTCAAAAGGAGTAAATAATAATAATAACATTATTATTATTATTATTATTATTATTAATAATAATAATAAGAAGAATAAGAATAAGAATAAGAATAAAATTTCACCTACGATGTATAAGATGCAGGGCAATTTTTTAACTAAAGTTTTGGAAGAAATGTGCGTCATATACCATCAAATACTGTAAGTTTAATTTAGTTCAACATAAGACCAGAATTATCTCGCACCCAGGGAGAAACGTACTCCTTCATAATAAATATGCCAGCTTCTGTCGGTAATTATTTACTCATTCACGGCGCCCGTCTTTTACTAGGTAAGGACTGTAAAAGTAACTTTTTAATTGGAGTGTCTGCTGAAAGTTAAAACCAATTATGGAAGCGCTTAAAAGACAAAGAATATCATTCCATATATTGGCTCCAATATGGTGTTAAGATATCCACTCTATCTGGTTAAAAATTCACAATTTTTTTTATTTATTTGAAAAAAGCACATGTGCGCTATTTCTTTCAAAGAACGAATTTATCTCGGCAAGATTTTGTTTTTACATGCTTGTTGGTGTCACTGTGTCGGATTCTTTCTTCTTTTCATTTGGGAAATAACAGGCGACAGTTATCTAATGCGAGTAAATCCATAATGAAGAAACAAAGACGTCCAAGCATTGAAAAGAAAATGGAAAAGAATGAATGGATAAAAGAAAAAGAGGAAAGATTCTCGGTGGATGCTTTCAAAAAGTTGTAGAAAAAAAAATGAAAAAAATAAACAAAAAAAGTAAACAAAAACACTAGATAGAGTGGAGAACAAATTCCAAATTGAATGAATTACGAAAATAAAACCAGAGAATGCACAACAGTCTGACAAAAGAGAAACATGTATACATACGTGCCGGTATCAGTATAGATTGAAAATAAATACCTGTTCATATATCAACTAGAACATTCAATAGGAGGAGAAGATATATATATATATATATATATATTATATATATATATATATATATATACATGAAGATAGGATGGTTGGAGTAAATTCCGACAGTATGAGGTAGGTAAAAGGATAGTGAACAAAAAATAATAACTCAAAACAAGTCTAAGAGTTGAAATTCTGCCAAAATATAGCTATTCAATGCCTGAAGAAGATAACAGATCTGAAACACGTGTCGCATATATAAGTTAATAATCCTTTTTTTTAAAAACATAATCCTTTTTGCAAACCTTCTTTTTTATAGAATATCTAATTTTCTCCGTTGGACCTTAACAACAGTTTAAATATATATATATATATTATATATATATATATATATATATATATATATATATATAGAGAGAGAGAGAGAGAGAGAGAGAGAGAGAGATAAAGTCATATCATATAAACACATTGTTTGTTTA
>CM042171.1:7263088-7297549 GCA_023376005.1 Doryteuthis pealeii | reverse complement strand
ACATAATTATAATTATTATTGATTGATAATTATTTCATTAAGCTACTTTTATAAATAATATCTTTTATATTAAATATCATATATATTTAAATATATTTTACTTTTCAATCTTGTTTTTTAATATAACTTTACAAATATAATATTATGATATAATTATAATTTGTTTTTTTGTTTTTATTTATAATTTTATTTATGTTGTTCTTTTAATATTGAATAATTATTTGTTTTAATCTTATTATTTTCTTTTTTTATTGTTTTCATATTTTATTTAATGTATTTCTAATATTGATTTTTCATTTTTGTTATTGTTTTTTACACTTGGTTTGGAGGTTGATTTTGAAGGCTATCACAATGCAGGTGTAAAGAATAAGCGTAACAATGGTGTTGTGTTTTAACCTGTATTTTATTCTTGAATTTTCGAGATAAAATCTCTTTCAGAAGATCACTGGAACTGAAAGTCGTCTTGTTATGGCATTTCAATTTATTATATATATATATATATATATTATATTATATATATATATAATATAGGTATGTGTGCATGTGCATGTATATATATATATATATTATATATATATATACTTGTATATATATATATACTTCGGGTAAATTGTAGACAGGCTGGGCTCTTTTACCTTGGTTAGAAAACCACTATAGAAGAAGGAAATCTGAATTCAAACCTGTCAAACTCCCCTTAAAATTGTCCCTGTTTCATATTCCCCTCATGTGGATGGGTTCACAAACCCCTCCAGACGTGCATGATGTGATACAAGGTGAATTTCTAATCGGAGTTTAACTTGCTTGACGGATTAGTATTATTTGTGTTATTCGGACTATTGTCCCCATCTTCATTGTTATTTGTACAACGTTTCGGCCGATATACCCTCCGGCCTTCTTCGGGTATTTCTTCTCGGACTCGGGAACCTTCTCGGACTCGGGAACCTTCTTTTCGAACTCGGGAATTTTCTTGTCGTAATCGGGAGCCATCATGGAACTTTGAGGTTCCCGGGTCCGACAAGAAATACCTGAAGAAGGCCGGAAGGCATATTGGCCGAAACGTTGTACAAATAACAATGAAGATGGGGACAATAGTCCGAATAACACAGATAATACTAATCATCAAGCCTCATCTCAAACATTCAGAGAAATTGCTTGACGGAGTTTTCCTTTTCTTAGACTTGTTGCCCTACCAAAATTAAAGACCCCAGTTTGTCCTATTATTTACCCATAGCAGCAAAGAGAGTCTGTGGATGCATACCTTTCCCATGGGTATTAGAACAATATGAAAGACAAAGAGCCTCGTCCAGGATTTGCTCCGAAGAAGCAATGAAACAAAAATGGGGTTATAAACGTAAGACTAACACGGTTCCCAAAAGTCTAGGCATAAAATAACCCTATACGGATTGACGTGTCGTTAAAATCAATCAAGAAATGAAAGAAAACGGTTGAATTGAAAAACTAAAGGCCATTTGGAAAATTCTAGTCTAAGGTGACCGAGTTCTGGTGTCGGCGCAGTAGGGCAGATCGATTTTTCACTTTTTAAAAATATCAAATTGTCCATCTATTCGACAGTTGTGTGTTAGTATACTGAACACTGATACCAGCAATTAAATATTTTACTTGGATCAGAGATCGTTTGCAAAAATTCACAAAAAATCCTTGTTTTACAATATTTGGGCTAGAAATTGGTAATGAAATTTACCGTTTTCAATATTTAAATCAGAAATGTTTTTTTTTTTTGTTAAAATGAAATAATTATTACAAATAGAATTCAAATTCAAAATGTGTACCCCCATTACCACCGATACGTCTGATATGCAGCTTTTTACCCCATTAATTAAGCTGTAACAGACGATCTTTGATGCTATTTCCTCAAACAATGGTTCGAGTATTCAGCAGAAAAATAGACCTAACTTACTGAGCAGTCCATGACATGCAACACTCAACTTTGGGTTTTACTTAGGTTAGACGAGCGCTCCGAGAGGGACCCTCCAATCAATCGGTTTCTCATGTCAAGCACTAGCACCTATATTATTGTACCGGCCTTATTGCCCTTATGGCAAGCCATATTAACATATATATGCTAGAAGGCGGTGACTGAGTGTCTTCATGTCCTGGGACTGACGCTAAATTCTACCTGATGGTGAATTTCCAGTTCTGGAGAATATGGAGCACTCCATCATCACCATTGTTCCCAGATCCACTCTGACCCGGAGTGGTATTAGCTGTTAGGGTCACATCTATGGGTTAAATAGAAAAATGTATTTTTTTAAAATTGTGCATCCATTAAGAATGAATTTATTTCAAACCTTTATCGGCATTAAATGACCCACTGAGGTTGATATGCCGTAAAACAAACCAAACCAATATTCCTATGAATAAATGACACATCTATGGGTTAAATAGAAAATTTAGTTACAAAAAATTGCTTTTAAAAACTTTCTTCTAAACTATCACTACGAATCTTTCCAAGCTTTGTGCCGGCATTAAATGTCTCACTGAGGTTGATATGCCATAAAACAAAACAAAATAGAGAAACAAACTAGCATAATGTTCTCGCTGGATATCGGAGGCTTTTGCGAGAATGGATACCGGAAGAAGTAAAACGCCAAATTATGCAAATAATCTGTCATTTTTAAAGCGTCACACGCCTGATTGGTCTTCAATTTGAATTCAAAATTGAAAAAAAAAAAACAACAAAAAAAACAACAAAAAACAAAAAATAAAAACAACACAAAACAAATATATGAATTAAATAACACGACCAAAAAAGAAATCCTATCCACGTAAAATAAACCTAAAAATTTACGTTTATTTTAATCGCTTTTTTGTTTTACAAAATTCCACAGCTGTGACGTCTTGGAGATATTTTTTTTTTTTTTGGTTTTTTCCGAAAAAAAAAAATCTGATAATGGAATTTTCTGTTGTTTTACAAAACAATCAAACTTTTCTTTTTGTTTAATTTCTATTTTTTTCAATTTACGAAAGAAATCCGGGAAGAAGTCCGTTGCCCATATTCACAAAAAAAACTATCTAAAATAATTTTCTCTAATTCTTAAAAGTTTACAAAAAAAAAAGTTTAAAACTTGATGCCGTATAGTTATCTACTAAACGTAGCTGAGATACGGCACGAGGCCAGAAGAATGGGGCACCCAGTGAGAATCGAATTCACTAACAATGGTCTACTAACCTACCTTGCTAACCTTTACACCACGCGAGGTGTCTCTACTGCTAGAGGGGAAGTTATTTACTAAACGTAGCTGAGATACGGCAAGAGGCCAGAATAATGGGGCACCCAGTGAGAATCGAACTCACTAAAAATGGTCTACTAACCTACCTTGCTAACATTTACACCGCGTGAGGTGTCTCTACTGCTAGAGGTGTAGTTATTTACTAAACGTAGCTGAGATACGGCACGAGGCCAGAAGAATGGGGCACCCAGTGAGAATCGAATTCACTAACAATGGTCTACTAACCTACCTTGCTAACCTTTACACCACGCGAGGTGTCCCTACTGCTAGAGGTATAGCTATTTACTAAGCGTAGCTTAGATAGCGCACGAGGCGAGACGTATGGGGCACCCAGTGAGAATTGAATTCACTAACAATGGCCTACTAACTCAGTTACAGCACGAGGCGAAAAGTAGTTCCCAGTGAGAATCGAACTCACTAGCAATAGTCTGCTAATCTACCTTGCTAACCATTACACACGTGAGGTGCCCAACTTCATGTCTTATACGTATAAGTTTTAAGTTTACATATAAGTTTAAGTTGGATGTGCTTGGCACACAGTGAGAATCGAATTCACTAGTCTAAAATTGAGTATTATTACACTACATGATGCGAAATATTTAATTACAGAGCCCAGTTATAAGGGTTTAGAATCCACTGTCTGTACCATCTAAAATAAAAGTAAAGTCGTCGGGGTGGTCTTAAGTCGGTATCAGCCAATCAGCGAGGGAGTCTATCCCCTTTTTAATAGCGGTAGACCAAGGAGATTGTTTTTGCGTCTGAGGTGGAGCGCCACACCTACCAGCAGCTCCTTACTTTACCACACAGGCCCCTGTGCTACTCATACGCTGAGTTGGCGAGGGCCGTATCGAACCAAGAACCCTGTAGTTTCTAGCAGAACGCTCTACCGACTGAGTTATCTCACCTCCAAAATAACGGTGTTTTGGGTAGAGCACTTACTTCCACTGATAATGAGGCTTCATTGATTTGTTTTTATAGACAGTCTAGAATAGACTGATTAGTTCATTTTAACTGCAAGTCAAATGGTCAAGGGTTATTTCATGCCTAGATGTTTCCGTTCATTGCACGTTAATGTTTACATTTTTAGAAAAATTGATTCGTTTTTTTTTTTTGCACACGGCCCCGTAGAATTCGAATAATTTTAAACGGTTTTATTTGAGGTGTAGATGGGGCCATAACGGGGACTAACTTATCCAAAATGAGTGGGCCTGGGAGTAATGTCAATATATATATATATACATATATATATGCACGTGTGTATATATATATATCGTCATCGTAGGGGTGGTCAAATGTCGATACCAGCCAATCAGCGAGGCAGTCTATCCCCTTTCCTCAAGGAGATGGGTTTTGCATCTGAGTTGGAGCGCCACACCTACTATCAGCTTCTTACTTTACGTATATATATATATATATATATATATATATATATATATAGTGTGTGATCTAATGTTTAGAGTGGTAGGAAACGGACTCGTCGACCCGAGTTCAATTCCTGGACGAAGCTGTTTGCAATACACATACACTTAGGAAAGATATGAATCCAATTCTCCCTCCAGCTATGGGTAAATAATAGGGCAGACTGGCTAGGTAAACAGTCTAGGAGAAGAAAAAATCTGAATTCAACAGTTAAAGTCCGCTTAAGAGTTTAACGTTGTGTCGCATCATGCTCGTGTGGGGGCGTTGGATAATATATATATATATATATATATATATATATATATCAATACTTTCCATTCATTTTTCATATATATATATATATATATATATATATATATATATATATATATATTATATTTGTTGCTTGTGTCGCGTGTTTGCATGTGTCAGTCAGTCTGTGCATCTGTTTGCACAGTAATTCTAAGTTTAAATCACTTTGAAGCAATGCCAGTATAGTAGGACACCTAGTGAGAATCAATCTCCCTATAATAATGAATTGTCTGAGTCAGGCAATGAGGTTGGTAATGACCTTACTTTGATATGTGACATTTACACGAACATATGTTTTAATTTCTCTGGCAAAAGTCCACATTAGTTTTGGCGGTAAACGAGGGCAGTGCGAGCGCTATCGTAATAGGTCTTTTCATGGTTTTGGTAAGAACACTTCCAAGCCACGGTATACACCCACACCACACACACACACACACACAACACACACACACACACACACACACACATATATATATATATATATATATATATATATTATATTCATCATCATGTCTCGCTTTCAGCGCGGATATCCATGACAATCTCTCTCCATCCGTCCCTATCGCTCATCATTCTCGGGAGGTCCTCTATGCAGCATCCTGTATCCGCACAGAGTTGATCAATGTACGGCTTTGCTGGTCGGCCCACACTGGCGTGTCCATGTGCTGGCTTCCACAGGAGGACGTCGCTTATGAGTTCGTCCTTGCTTCTTCAGCAGTGTCCCGCGTGTCTTGTCCGTCTTACTCGGATGGTTTGGGTGATATGTGGCAGGTGGCCGTATAGCTGTTTTCTCTGTGGAGGTTGTTTCCACGTCTTGTTCAGGATCACCCGCACCATTCTTGTGAAGCTGCCGTCTAGTTTATTCTCTAGTCGCTTAGTTAGGGTCCAGTTGGTGCAGCCATGCATCAGTACTGACACGACAACGGCCTGGAAGAACTGTCTCTTTAACTTGTCTGTGAGGTTGGATTTCCATATGATCGTTAATTTATTTATTGCGGCCTATGCTTTCACACACACACACACACACACACACACACACACACACACACACACATATATATATATATTATATATATATATATATATATATATATATATTTTATCAAACTGAACACATTAAAAACATCCATCATCTTTGTAACAACTAAAATCTCATTTTGTCCTGAAATAGGTTTCTATATAAACCGAAATGTTTGAACGTGGACCGAAATGTTTGAACGTTGTTTGAACGTGGTACAAGGGAATTCTAGGCTGGTCCTATTCTCTAACAGTAGTATGTTGTAGAGTTCAGGTTTCGTATGAGAGGTCAATGCTTAATTTTTATAAACAGAGCAAATTTTATTTGTGAATAAAAAGGCCTTACATACCATATCGTGATTATGGACCATTTCCACTCGTGGGTGTCTGAGGCCCACCGAACTTCGTCAGACCCGTTGTTATTTTATTCCGACTGGCAAATGGCCAAATTCATTATATATATATATATATATATATATATTATATATATATATAGAGAGAGAGAGAGATAGATAGATAGATAGACAGAGATAAAAAAGAGAGAAGGAAAAGAGAAAATGATTTGCATATAAATATTATACGGATGATACATTATCTGATGGTCTCGAAATCCCTTATGTGAATTCATATCTCCAGTTCGTTTATATAACAAGTTTTATCATATCATCCAGATTAACACACACACACTCACACACACACAACACACACACACACACACACACACACACACACATATATATATATATATATATATATATATATATATATATCTTGTTCACCTCTGAAAGATGTTCAGATAACTTTTATCGCGATTTGTCGAATGGGAGTGAGTGTGTTGATGAAATGTGATAGTAAAAAGAAATGATCGAAAGAGAAATGTGACACAAGAGGCCAACGAAGCAAGAAAGAAAATTCCCCAACTAATAATAGGTGGACTAATTAAATATCAGTGTTTGGCCGATAAGGCGGCGAAAAATAATGACACCAGACACAACGGATACAAATTGATCGAATCACGACATAATTTCCGAATATTGACATATCCCCCTCTCTCTCTCACTCTCTCTCTCTGTATATATATATATATATATATATATATATATATATATATATATATATATGTATATTATATATATATATATATATATACATATATTATATATATATATATATCATACATATATATTATATATTAATATATATATATACATATGTATATATATAATATATGCATATTAAATCTATATGTATATTACATATATAACATAAGTATATATGATATATATATATATATATATTTGTTATACATATATTAACAATATTATATTATAATATATATATATATATTGTATCTATATATTATATATATGTATATATATTATATATTATATATATATATGATATATATTATATATATATATGTATATACATATATATAATATATGTATATTATATGTATATGTATATTATATATACATATACATATAGTATACATATATATTATATACATGTATATATTGTACACATATTAACTATATATATTATATATATATATATATATATATATATATATATATATATATATATATATATATATATAAACGTAGAGAGAAATTCATTATAATCAAATAACCATGTCAAGCAATTTCGGTGAACATCGTGTGTGACTTGTGGAGCACTGAACAGGTGTTTTGGTCTATATACACAGCGGTGTATACCTAATATAGGTCGAAACACGTGTCCATTGTTCCGCAAGTTGCACGTGATTTTCGGCTAGTTTTCTTGTTATGGTAATTTAATTAAGGGCCTATTTAGTTCAGTCAGTATTAGCGTCCGACGGGTTCGGTACCGGCTCTCGCCAACTCATCGTATGCGTATCACAGTCATCTGTGCGGTAAAGTGACCTGCTGCTGGTAGGTGTTACGCTCCACCTCAGACGCCAAATCAATCTCCTTTGTCTAGCACCGTCTGGCTGATAGCGACTTTAGGCCACACCGTCGACTTGATATATATATATATATATATATATATATATATATATATATATATATATATAGCTTGAAACCTGGGTAGTTGCCTATGGAAAACAATTATATTTAAAAAAAATTCAACAAATAAATAAATAAAGCTCCTACAAATTTGTGGTTGAGCACTGTGATTTCTTTGTTTCATCTCAAAACTTTTTAAAAACATTTATCTATATATATATATATATATATATATATATATATATATAAATATATATATATATTATATATATATATACTTCCTCTCTATATCAATCCCCAACTCTCTTTCTTTTTTCTTACATATTTTCTGTTCATCATGTGCTTTTATTTTCTCTTTTTCTTAATAATAGAAACGGAATGGTCCATTATTTACCCGAGGTGACGACACTCATAAGAAAATAAGACGATGTGGACGGTCTCATTTTTAACCAGAGTGTATTGCAAGATAATAACGGTCGTACAGCTAAGGAACATGAGTATTAATATATAGATGATAATTCTTTTTTTTAAGAATGACCCTCTGATCTGTGTGTAATAATTTAATTTTTTTATCTTTACTTTATGTCAATGACAAATGACATTGTGTTCACACGAAAATTAGAACCTAATAAACAGAAATGAGGAAAGATAATTGGATGAGAAAAAGTCTCTTTTGGCTATTCTCGACATTTGAATGAAAATATCCCAAATTTTAAGGTGACACAGAGTCAATTTTTTTAGGTGGAGTTTTAACAGGTTTGAATCTAGTTTTGTTTTTCTCCTAGACTGGTGGACCAACAAAGATTAAAGCAAAATAAAGAAACAGTAGAGATGACTTACCTGATGATCACCAAGATATTCGACGGAACATGGTAGGACTGCGGTTTCCCCGGCTACTACGGTCACATTCACTACGGGAACATCAAATCGAGGGTCCGACGCAAGCACTGCAAATAAACATTGGAAATCGCTTTGAGAATAAGACACAAAATAAACAGAAGATATAAGAATAGATATCACTAACACTCACATCAAAATATGGACATCAATCATAATAACGTAAAAGATATGTATTTTAATAGCTGGTTGGTTAGTTTATTGATTTTAACGACATATTAACCCGTGTGGGGCTATGTCATGCCTAACGGTTAGGAAGTAGTATATGCTGTGTATTTATATGTATACGTTTTAGTAATTGGTTTTAACAACGTGTTAGCACCATTGGGTTTTACCAGTAGTAATAATAATAATAATAATAATGATAATAGTAGTAGCAATAATAATAATAATAATAATAATAATAATAATAATAATAATAATAATAATGTAGACTTTGCGGTAATAGAGATGAGACTGTTAACCATATACTCTGCGAATGTAGCAAACTAGCACAACGAGAATACAAAACTAGACACGACTGGGTTGGGAAGGTGATCCACTGGGAATTATGCAAGAAATTAAATTTTGACCACACAACAAAATGGTATATGCATAAACCAGAATCTGTTCTTGAGAACGAAACGCATAAAATTCTCTGGGACTTTGAAATTAAAACGGATCACCTTATCCCAGCAAGAAGGCCAGACCTAGTGTTGATTAACAAAAAAGAAAGAACTTGTCAACTGGTTGATTTTGCAGTGCCAGCAGATCACAGGGTGAAGTTAAAGGAAAATGAAAAAATTGATAAATATCTGGACCTTGCCAGAGAACTGAAAAAGTTATGGAATATGAAAGTGAAAGTGATACCAATTGTAGTTGGTGCACTTGGAACAGTCCCAAAAGGATTGGAAAAGGGTCTGGAATGTTTGGAAATCAGAGGAAGGATTGAAACCATTCAGAACACTTCACTGCTGCAATCTGCCAGAATACTCAGAAGAGTCCTGGAGACCTGAGAAGACTTGCTGTCACTCAGACTCCAGTGAAAGACCATCAGCTAAGACCATCAGCTACTCAAAAGTAGTAGTAGTAATAATAATAATGATGATAATAGTAGTAGTAGTAATAATAATAATAGTAATAATAATAATAACAATAATATTAATAATAAAAGTAGTGGTAATAATAATAATAATAATAATAATAATGATAATAGTAGTAGTAATAATATTAATAATGATAATAGTAGTAGTAGTAGTAATAATAATGATAATAATAATAGTAGTAGTAGTAGTAATAATAATAATAATAATAATAGTCATCCCGGTGGATCACAGAGTGAAAATGAAAGAAAACAAAAAGATAGACAAATATTTTTTGACATGGCCAGAGAACTAAAAAAAATAAATGAGTAAGTTCATGTCTATATTCTAGGGTATATAATTTTATTTCTCTCAAAATTATATTATATATATATATATATATATATATATATATATATATATATGAGATTTTTGGATGTTTGTTTTTTAGAAGCATTGTTGGATAAAGTATATATTATTTTTTTGCTTGAAGGCAATTACAATGCATGTATCGCATAAATTCGATACTTTTTTTAATATAGAAAATGAACTTGACAAGGCATAATCCGGCAAAGATCGCTCAGTGTGTAGAACATCGTACAGACTATTTCGACTTTATTAAGTCTCATCAGCGATGTATACTAACGACTTCCCTCCGACAGAAATCGAAAACCGGGAACTTGTCAAGTTCATTTATGCGATACATGCATTGTAATTGCCTTCAAGCAAAAATATAATATTTATATATATTATATAATATATATATATATATATATATATATAATATAATATTATATATATATATAATATATATAATATATATTATATATATTATATATATATTATATATATATATATTATATTGTGTGAGATTTTTGTGTTTTAAGACGTGTGTTAAAAGCCCACTTCTATTTATAGGGTCGCCGAGAACTATGTGATCAACCTCTTGGCAATCACAGTACTCTGCTGCTGAAACAATACTTAAACCAAGAGTACTGGTCATAGTTACTCATAACTACTTTGAACCTTCGTGGAGGAGGACATAGGATTTATCACTGGACCTTTAACAATACGCTGGATAGGATTTATTCGCAGGATAGGACTTATACACTTACCAAAGGATTCCATAACTCAGGACTTACTTACTTAGCCCTTTTCAACTAGCCAAGAATGGCATTTAAAACTTAACACACACACACACACACACACCACACATATTATATAATTCTTATTATAATGGAGATTGTGTGTTTTTCTGTCTGTAACCGAAACTATATTTCTAATCGAGTCACAATTAACAGTTATTTTCATCACATTCTCCATGATTTTTATTTATATTTAAACCTCATTATAAATAAAATTGCTTCACCTTTTTATTAGTGTTGTCCATATCTACATACGATATTTACCGCGTACCCACTTGTACGGGTCAGGCACAAAGTCCCTATTAACGTGGGACCACCCACGAGCCGAAGCCCATGGAATGGCAGTTGAAAAATTGCGTCGATCCCGTCGGCATTCCCCCTCAAGGGGGGCGCCTCAGGCACTGGGCAATAAACCCAGCCCTGCCCTTTAAATCGAGGGGGCAGTGTTTGCCTGGGGGGATGGCCCCCTGGGATCGACGCTATTAATTATATCAATGGTCCAGAGCCGAAGCCACTGTTGACCATTATCAACATACTAATAACATGCTATTGTATTTATATATACAAAATACGGTTTTGCAGTGTGAACGGGAAGGTTAATTTGCATATTGAATTAAAATGTGATTTTATTAAATATGTGCTTAGTATTATTGATTTCTAACTGTTTGGTTTTATTTAAATGAATATAAGAAAAATCTTTGAATGAATCTTAAATGAAATCCATTAACAAGAGAAAATAAGTGTAATTTTATTCTTATTTCCTAATTTAACTAAATAGTTAATAAGTAAAAATTCAGCAATGAAAGACGGCAGTGATGGAAGAGTAATTTCATTTCTATTTTTCTATTATACCCCCATCTGTTTCCAAATCTTTTATCTGCATTCTTATTAGACTTTCTAATTAATACGATATTTAATTACATTAAAACTTAAATACTTGCACCCGGAGGGTGCATATATTTGCTAAGTATATATATATAATATATTATAATATATATATAAAAGCGTCTACTAGCCGATAATTGAATAGGGGAATATTTTTGGGAAATTATGCAAATGTCCACGTTGTACTATGCAAATATACACAAAGAGAAGTTCTCATAGTGAAATATGTAATAATCTTTGTCATATTCATTTCAAACATAGGTCTAATCCAGCAAAATAGACAACATGATTTTTCCGGTATGCAATATCGAGAGAGAGAGAGAGGAGAGAGAGGAGAGAGAGAGAGAGAGAGAGAGAGAGAGAGTAAAAAGTAATGCCATTTTGTTTAGGACAGGATAATTACAAAAAAGAACATGTATCATACATCAAATGAGGCTGGTCCTGTGGATCACATCCCTACTTCTCCACATAGGTGGTCAAAAAGTAATGCCTTTGTTGGACAGGTATAATTACCAACACAATAATATGTAGCATGCATCAAAATGAAGCTGGTTTTTGAGCCACTTCTTCACTACAGATTTCGTGACTAGAATAATGTTGCCTCTCAAACCCTCTTTCATGACGCCGCGAAGAGATGATAGCCGAAGGCGCTAAATCTGATGAGCATGGAGGTTGTCCACACGAATGAGACGATTTTCTACTTGTCTTACTGTTTGTGTATGGTCGAGCATTGCCATGCAAGGAAAAAGACATCGTTGATTGGTTCTTACTCGTGGGTTATTGCTGAGCCCTCGTTATGGTCTCAATGAAATAAAGTATATACACTACTTTTTTTACCATCTTCGTGTATATTATATAATATATAAATATATATATATATATATATATATATAATTATAAGAGAAATATATAAAGGTTTTACATATCTATTTATTAGGTGCAAAGGAACAATCACAACTATATTGGTTTCATGCGATGCAATCATCAGGTGAAGATGTTTCAAATAAATAGATATGTAAACCTTTATATTTTATCTACTTATATTATAACCTCTATTTTATATTGGGCACTCTACCAATAATACTGCGTTTGGTAGCCATTCCAGCAAAAGCTGAACAGTGACATCTCACACTATCGTATATATAATATATATAATATATATATTATATATATTATTATATATATATATGCCGTAGTAATATATATAATATTTATAGTGAAACAACAACTGGCAAATATTTTGTGGGAACTAAAAGAAAGCACGGTATAACATCGCAGGAAGTAGAGTGGAGAATAATAAAAAGACGACCTTCACATAAAGGAAATGAAGACCCTGTATGCTGTATTAAATGAGAAATTAAAATTAGCAGAATGCAGAGACAAAGGGAAGATATTTGAACTCGCGATCTGAGTTAGAAACAATGTAGACATTTAATAAACATAGACTGAGCCAGGTAGGTTCTGGAATACGTAGGGTGGTACACCCATGTACTTGAAAATGGATACAGTTAGGATGTTGATAAGAAGTAGATGACTGGAAAAAGGATTATTCCTGATGATTCACCGGCATGAAACTGAAGTTGGAATTTTATATACTCGCTATTTAAAAAAAAAAGTATATTTAGCTCTTTTGATTGAGCACTCTTTAATTCGTTTTATTAACCCAGAAGTGAATTTATTTACTTCGTGGATTGGCAAAAAATCCGTAATATATATATCTATATATATATATAATATATATAATATATATATATATATATATATATAATATTATATGCCGTAGTAAATCGGTTGAAATAGATTATTGTAATGAAGAAGTTCAGAGTTTTTTTCCTTCATTTACTGAATATCTTGCTCTTTCTTCCACTCACTGTGGTTAGCACATTGAGCTCTCCCATGTTGCCTGCATCAGCTTGGTTAAACCACACATGGGAAGATCCTAACAAAGAAAAGACAGACACACACACCACTCATATATATATAATTATATATATATATATATATATATTATATATTATTATATTAAAGTATAGTATAAGAGAGTGAGTGAAAGACAAAGAAATATTAAAAAGCATTAAGATGATAAAGGCGTTGAATTATATATATATATATATATATAGTAGGAGAGAGGAGAGAGAGAAGAGAGAAGAGAGAAAGTGCAAGAGAGAGAGAAAGAGAGAGAGAGAGAGAGAGATGGAAAGACAAAGAAAGTAATACCAAATGAAATAAGAAAAAATAGAATACGTCTGTAAAATTGAAACGAATTATATCGATAATTAGAGGGTGAATTCCGCGCGTATTAAAAGATTGGACAATTCGGCGTCTGCACCGTAAAATATTCGCCAAGCAATTGAATGTAATCAGGCCTGAAGCGGACGGGTGCTGGTGGTTGGAACAAAAATAGAGAAAAGAAAAGACTCTAAGACCAATTGTACTTCACACCTGCTGTCCATTCATTGCATAGGCAGACATATATATATCTATTCTTGCATCAAAAGGCAAGCACGTGTCCAATTCGAGGCATGCATTGTGTCCATGTCACATATTCCACAACACAAATCCACAAACATATTATATATATAATATAGCAATAATTGCACCTCCGGGTGCAAGTATTTAAGTTTATGTAAATAATAATTATATTAAATTAGAGAAGGCTAAATAAGAATACGATAAAAAGATTTGACAGAGGTATAATAAAAAATAGAACAATGAAACTTACTCTTCCACTCTTCCGTCTTTCATGTTATTTTTTCTAATTTAAGTATTTAGTTATAAGGAAGAAAAATAAAATGACAGTTATTTTTTCTTGTAATGGATTTCATTAAGATTCATTGAAGAGATTTTTGATTATATTCATTAAAGATAAAACCAAACAAGTTAGAAATCAATAATATCTAAGCACTATTTAATAAACACATTTTTATATCAATATGCAATAGCCTTCCCGTTCACACTGTAAACGCTATTTTGTTGTATATATAAATATAATTGCATGTTGTCAGTATGTAGACATGGTTAACAGTATTATAATGTAAAAATTTTTTATTAATAATTGAGGTTTAAATAAAATACAATCATGGAAAATGTGATGTCAATAACTAAGGGAATAGTGATATGAGTAGTAATATAGTTTTCGGTTACAGACAGAAAGCACGCAATCTCCATTATAAATAATATAATATATATGTGTGTGTGTGTGTATGTGATCATTTGGGCAGCATTCTTCATTATACATGTAGAATTAAATAAAAAGACACATCTCCTGTTAACAATTTTCTTTTGATCTTTTTCGAGTTTTCTGGCCAACTTTTGATATTTGGGTGGAAATTCGTGGATAAGTCACCAAAGTTCAGTTCCGAGTATTTCAGAACTTCGAAGGGCCATCATCAGGGGTGATTTTCAGGGTTTTTTTAAAAATTATATAATGTGGAGGCTGGAAGGAGAAGAATTGATGAGAAAGGTGTTATAAGGCATTTAAAAATCTGTGTACTGCATTGGAAATTAATTTTGTTTAAGGATGGTTTGTATTGTTTTATGTATAGAGCTTTAGTTTTGGAGTTTTTGTTTATTTTTTTGTTTATTTTTTTCTTTGTGCGAATGTGTGTATTTTCCGTTAGAATATTTCGGTAATTAGAGTGGGGCATGAATGTAATTTTAGGTGTTGTGAAATCTCGAAAAGACCAAAATAAAATTGTTTAATTCTACATGTATATATATATATATAATAATTATATATATATATATATATTATATATAATATATATTATGAGAGTGTGTGTGTATGTAATTTATAAAAGAAATGAAAGACATAAAAATAATTTGTTAGTTCACAATGCCTGCTAGCGTATACTTTTAACATGTGTTGGCTTTTGTTCATATTCAAATATGTGAAAAAGCATAATCTAAACGCCGAGTTAGTGGTGTCCCTATAAATCGTGTGACGTAAGTTTTTCGAATATTATATATATATATATATATATATATATATATATATATATATAGCATTGTTATGTCAGGGTAGAATCTCAGAAGAGTCCTGGAGCCTAAGGAGGCTTGCTATCTCTCAGCACCAGTGAGCCACCAGTAAGCCACCAGCTTAGGAGGGTATGATAACTTTAATGGTGATAAATAATGATGATAATGATAATAATTATATATACAATTCTTTTCCCTGTAGTTAGGATCTTTCCATGTGTGGTTTAACCAAGCTGATGCAGGTAGACCATAAGGAGAGCTCAATTAGCCTAATACCAAATGAATGGAAGGACAGAGCAAGATATTCAGTAAATGAAGGAAAAAACTCTAAACTTCATTACAATAATTCATTTCAACCGTATTACTTATGGCTCTTCAGGTAATCACAAGAACATGACTCTTCACTGAGAATTTCCCAAAGTAACATCTCTTTTAAATTATCAATTTAGGGAGGGGTGGTTGTGACTCTAACTGAGAATTTCCCATTTTGTCATGTTCTTGTGATTACCTGAAGATGCCGTAGTAATACGGTTCAATAGATTATTGTAATGAAGCAAGTTTAGAGTTGTTTCCTTCATTTATATATATATATTTATATATATGTGTGTGTGTGTGTGTGTGCGCGCGCGCGCAGCGTGTGTGCGTGTGTGTGTGTGTCCGCGTGCGTGTGTGTGTGCGCGCGTGCGTGTGTCCGCGTGCGGTGTGTGTGTGTGCGCGTGCGTGTGTGTTAAATATATAATGTGAACAAACAAATATTCAGATGGACAGCAGTACACAGTTGTTTTGGACGAGTTCATTTATTCTCTAAGAAAAGGGAAAATAGGTTAGTCCAGAACGGTGTGTGTGGGTGTGAGATGTGTATGTGTGTGTGATAGTGTGTGTGCGGGTGGTGGGTGTGTGTTTTTGATAGTGTGTGGGTGTATTGATATGAGTGTGTGTGTGTGTGTGTGTGTGTGAGAGAGAGAGAGAGAGAGGAGAGAGAGAGAGAGAGAGAGAGAGAGAGAGAGAGAGAGAGGGTGGTGGTGGAGTTCTAAAATTTGGGATAATGGATCGTGATGTTTTTCAATAGATCATCTATTTTTATAGGTGCGTGAATGTGTTTTATGAAGTCTTGTTGGGTGAGAAACATCACTGATAATAAAAAGGAAATACCATAAATGCACATCTCAGTTGTCAGTGTCTACTTCTGTTTCTATATCTATATATCTATCAAGACAAGAGAAAGAAAGAATAAAAGAAAGAATAAAAGAAAGAAAGAAGAAAAACGAAAAGAAAAGAAAGAAAGAAAGAATTGAAAGTGAGAATGAAAGAAAGAAATGTGGAAAATGAACGACAAGAGATTGATGAAGTGAGAAAGAAAGGCAGTAAAAAGAAAGAAAAGTAAATAAGAGAAAAGAAAGAATTTAAAGGGGAATGAAGGAAAATGAATATCGAAAAAAGAACGAGAAAGAAAGGAAAAAAAGAAAGAAAAGAAAGAAAGAAAGAAGAAAAAAGGAAAGAAAGAACGAGAAAGAAAAGAAAGAAAAAGTATAAATATATAAAAAGAAAGAAAGGTAAAGGAAAGAAAGAAAGAATTGAATGTGAGAATGAAAGAAAAAATGTTGGCAAAATGAACGACAAAGAATTGATGAAGTGAGAAAGAAAGGTAGTAAAGAAGAAAGAAAAGTAAGAAGAAAGAAAGAAAGAATAAAGAAAGAAAAAGAGAAAGAATTTAAAGTGGGAATGAAGGAAAAATAATATAGAAAAGAACGAGAAAGAAAGGCAAAAAAAGAAAAAGGCAAAAAAGAAAAGAAAAGAAAGAAAGAAGAAAGAAAGGGAAAGAAAGAAAAGAAAAAAGTATATGATAAAGAGAAAGAAGAAGAAAGTAAGGAGAAAGAAAGAAATGAATAGTGAGATGAACGAAAAGAAAGATAGAAATAAAGACGACAAAGAAATTATGAAGTTAGAAAAGAGATAAATAGAAGAAAAGAAAGAAAAGAGAAGAAAGAAGAAAGAAGAAGAAAAGAAAGAAAGAAAGAAAGAATTTAAAGTGTGAATGAAGGAATAAATATAGAAAAAGACGAGAAAGAAGGCAAAAATAAAAAAAGAAAGAAGAAAGAAAGAAAGAAAAAGAAAGAAAAAAGTAATAAAAAAAGGTAAAGGAAAGAAGAAAAAGATTGAAAAGAGAAAATGAATGAAAAGAAAGATAGAAATAAAAGACGACAAAGAAATTATGAAGTTGGAAAGAAAGGCAAAAGAAGAAAGAAAAGAAAGACAGAAAAAGAAAGAAAAAAAGAAAAGAAAAAGAAATCTTGAAGCAAATATGTTTACTTGGTTAATCTATTGTGTCTTACTTTTATTTAAAAGACACAAACATATTTCCACGAGATTTAACCCTAAACCCCGCTAACCCCGGGAGACACCATAAATTAATCATCACCGTTTTTTCCTAGTAAAATCGTGACTTTTTTCTGTGGCTTTTTTTAACAACAACGGCCTAATTCAGATAATTAGATATGCTATATTATGGAAATAGTTGACCTTTTTTTAAGTAAGTGTTATGACCTTAAGGGTCAATAAATAATCACTCAACACGAAACAAAAATGTAGGCAACAGATGTATTCATCAATATATCAATGTACAATTAAGGAAGGTTTCCTTATTACAGCGTACACGAAGAACATGTATCTGCTACTTCACGTTTGAGTAGCTTTGCTCTGTTAATATATACGCTTAGGGTAAGTCTATGTTCGTGTCATAAGTGAGTAATCTATCAGTAAGTTAGAGAATGAAAGAAATACGAAGTGGTAGTACCTGTTAGTGTCCAATCTATGGATTCATTAAAAAAAATCATGAGTTTAAAAAGTGTGTTAAAAATGTCAAATCGAGTTTTAAAAAAATATTGAATATTCATCAAGGATGAAAAAAAGCGAAATCTCTTTGGCATAAAATAACCCAACAAATGATGACATGTCGTAAAATTTAACCAACCAACCAACTAACCAAAGAAAGAAAGAAACGAAAAGAAAGAGAGATGAAGAATAGAAAGACAGAAATAAATGAAGAAAAGACAGAAATAAATGAAGGAAAGTAGCAATGAAAAGAAAGAAAGATGGAATAGAGTATGACTGAAAAAAGAAAGACAAGATGAACATTGAAGAATAAAATGAAATAATGAAATAACAGACGAAAGAAATGAAAGAAAGGGGAAATGAAAAGAACAGAAAGAAGAAAAAAGACGAAAGAAAGGAGAATAGAACAAAAATAAAGGAAGTAAGAAAGAAAGAAAGAAAGAATGAATGAAAGAAAGAAAAGAAAGACAAAAAAGAAAGACAAGAGGAAGAAAAGAACGAAAGTTAGAGAAAAAGAAAGAAAAAAAAGTAAGAAAGTTTGCAATGAATTTAAAACAAGACTGAAAAAAAGAAGAAGAGAAAGAAGGAGAATTTATCAAAAAAAGAAAGATGAAAGAAAGAAGAAAAAGAAGAAAAAAGAAAAAGAAAAAGAAAAGAAAGAAAAGAAAGAAGAAAGAAGAAAAGAAGAAAAAAGAAAGAGAAAAAAGAAAGAAAAAAAGAATACATAAAGAAAGAAGAAAGAAAGAGAAAGAAAGAAGGAAAAACGAGAAAAGAATGAAAGAAGGAAAGAAGAAGGAAAGTCAGAAGAAAAAGAAAGAAAGAAAGAAAGCAGATAGAAATTAAATAAGTAATAAATAGAAGTGACAGGTGAGAGTAATAAAGAAAGGAAGAAAAAACGATAGATAAAGTTAAAAAAGAAAGAGAACGATGAAAGAAGTAGTAAAGAACGAACATAAGAAAGAAAAATAGGGAGAAGGAAAGAAAAAAAAGATACAAATTGATATAAAAAAAGAAATAAGAAGTAACTGACGAAGTAGAAAGGAAACGAAATGGGAATGAAAGAAAAGAAAAATAAAGAAGTACAAGAGGAATAAGCATAGAACGAAAGAAAAAAAAATACAGAGAACAAAAGTAAAAAAAAAACACGAAACATAAAAACAGATTGAAAAAAAAAGAAGAAAAAACAGAGAAGAAAAAATAAAAGATAAAAGGATTGAACTTTGTTTGATTATTAAAAGAGAAGAAAAAAATCAATGAAATCAAATTTTAAACAAAGAAAGAAAAAAAAGAAAAAATTTTTTTTCTTCCAATTTTTACTCTCAACCTAAGCAGACGACCAGACACAAACGTACTCACGCATTTTTAGAAGCGGAAAATAACGTTGAAACTAAGTTCTCCTGCTATTTTTTTTTTGTTCTCGTCAACTCTCGCGAGATTACACTGTTGTTTACTTAAATGTAATATATTCCGTATCTTTTCTCTTCACTTGTTCAAATATGAACACAAGACGCTCTTTCGTTCTTTTGGTATTGTTTTTTTGTTCCACTTTGTAATCATGAGGATTTTTGGCTTTGTCATATCCGACTTCGCTTCGTCCTTTTCTCTCTCGGAGATTTCAAAAGGATTAAAAATAATGTCCGGTTATTTTGCTATCCTTCTCTTGTTATTGGTATTGACGAAGAAAATCCGAGTCCTGCTCAAGACTAAATAATACCACATTTTGTTCTACCAAGATTTTTAAGTGAAAGGTCTTAATGTTGCGTTTATGTTTACTTTAGTAAGATACAAGACAAAACAAGGGAAAGGATTATCTTTAGTTTATTTTTAAAATAAAGACACTGGGATTTGTTTGCTTTTAAAATACTGATACGCAGACCCGAGTTCAATGATTCATTTCTATGGATAGAGTCATGGGAAATGGACTTGTCAACCCGAGTTCAAATCCTGGACGAAGCCACAGTTCACATACCCCATTACCCTTGGGAAAGTAATTAATCCAACTATTCTCCAGTAAGCTATGGGTAAATAGTACGGAAGACTTGACTCTTTAAGCCTGGTTAGGCAACCAGTCTATGAGAAGGAAAACTCTGAATTCAAACCTCGTAAATCTCCGCTTGAGGTGGTCACTACTAGAATAGGCTCAGTCCTAATTAGTGATCTATTTCACTAATTTTTTTTAACGTAGCTGTTTGCATTTCACATAGCGCTAATACCCATAGGAGAGGTATAAATCTAACTATTCTCCATCAAGCTATGAGTAAATATTAGGGCAGACTGGACTCTTTAACCTTGTTTGGGCAACCTGTCTATGAGAAGGAAAACTCTGATTTCAAACCTCGTAAATCTCCGCTTGAGGTGGTCACTACTAGAATAGTCTCAGTTCTAGCTAGAGATCTATTTCACTAATTTCAATTTTTTTAACGTGGCTGTTTGCATTTCACATAGCACTAATACCCTTAGGAAAGGTATGAATCCAACTATTCTCCATCCAGCTATGGGTAAATAATAGGACAGACTGGAGTCTTTAACCTTGTTTGGGCAACCTGTCTATGAGAACGAAAATTCTAAATTCAAACTTCTTAAACTCCGCTTTGAGTGGTCACTACTAGACTAGGCTCAGTCCTAATTAGGGATTTATTTCACTATTTTTTAACGTAGCTGTTTGCATTTCACATAGCTAATACCCATAGGACAGGTATGAATCCAACTATTCCCCCTCCAGCTATGAGTAAATAATAGGGCAGACTGGATTCTTTAACCTTGGTTAGGCAACAAGTGTAAGAGAAGGAAAACTCAGAATTCAAACCTCTTAAATCTCCGTTTGGTGTCGTCACTACTAGAATAGGCTAATTCCTACCTAGTGATCTATTTTAATTTTAAAAATTTATCCAACAGAAAAAGAAATTAACAATAGTATTAAGAATTCTGAGGTAGAGGTTATCGTCCTCGTCTCCGAGCCTCTGTATTGAACCAACCAATCACAAGACAGCATACTTTGGCGGCAAAGCCGAAGGGGCAAATTTTTTCAATCTCTTTCTGATCAACCAGCACCGGAGTCAGACGTCAAAATAGAACGTCTATCATATCCAGCGAACTATCGGATGGCCGTAGCAAGGGACTTCGATAACTAACCCTACCTCAGGATTTCAGCTAAGTGGACAAATAGTAAACATTTGTGCAGACGAACCAAAAAGTCTGTAATTTTTGTTTTATGTCTGTAATACATGTCTTTTATTCCAATTCTAGTTGCTTGGTTTATTCTTTAACTCTTAAACAGTCTGCCACACTCGTGGTTATCTTCATACTTTTCAAACCTGAGTACGGTCACACATTCGTCGCCATTCTTCATATTTGCAAACTTTGAGAACAGTCTCATATCAGTAGTCTTTATTTTATAATAGCACTGCTATCAAAGATGCAAATTTCATCCTTGCTTTTTCTTTTTTGTTCTTACGGGGGCGTGATGTAGGAGGTATATGGTGTGATGGTTACTGTCGAAGTAAATGTACACGACGGGGCGAGTTCAAATCCTGAACGAGGATCTTTAACCTTGGTGTGGCAACTGGTCTAGGAGAAGAAAAACTCTGAATTCAAACCAAAGGGGTCCTTTTCTAGTTAGTCAAAACTATTTTGAGAGCTTTCTGTGAGAGAAAGACGAAAGGAAATATAGTAAAAAGAAAGAAAGACAAAAAGGAAATATAGTGAAGGAAAAGAATGAAAAAAGGAAATATAGTCTGTGGAAAGAAAAAAGAATGAAATATAATCAAGGGAAAGAATGAAAGAAATAATGAATGAAATATAGAGAAAGGAAAGAAAAAATGAAGAAAATGAAAAGATAAAGTGTGGATATGAGAAAGAAAGGATGAAAGGGAGAGAGAGAGAGAGAGAGAGAGAGAGAGAAGAGAGAGAGAGAGAGAGGGGGGGGAGAGAGAGAAAAGATGAGAGAGAGAGAGAGAGGAGAGAGAGAAAGGTGAGAAAGAGCCAGAGAGGAGAGAGAGAAAGGTGAGAAAGAGAGAGAGAGAGAAAGGTGAGAAAGAGAGATAGAAAGACGAAAGAGAGAGAGGGGAGGAGGGAGGGGGGTGGTATTCTCAAAAAGTACAAAAAAAGAATCGCTCATCGTGACAAGTTAAACGAGGACTAAATTTTATTATTTGTCTTCATAAGGTCTTATATTTCTTCCTTGCTTATTTTTTAATGTATTTTTGTCTTCCTTAAAGATAGAGTAGATATGTGAATGAAAAAGATAAAAGAATGAAATAAATGAATAAAAAGAAAGAAAGAAAGAAAGAAGAAAGACAGACAGACATACAGATAAATATACGAAGAAAGAAAGAGAGATTTACAGAGAAAGAAAGAAGAGAAGAGAGAAAGAAAGAGAAAGAGAAAGAAAGAGAGAGAAAGAAAGAAAGAAAGAAAGAGAGTGAGAGATATGAATATAGAAAGAAAGAAAGAAAGAAAGAAAGAGAGAGAGGTGTAGATAGAAAGAAAGAGACTGAGAAGGGAGAAAGTGAGAGAAACAAACAAACAAACAAAGAGAAGATGAGAGATAAATATAGAAAGAAAGAAAGAAAGAAAGAAGGAAATTGAGAAGAGAGAAAGAAAGAGAGTGATAGAAAGAAAGAAAAAAGAAAGAAAGAGGAGAGAGATGAATATAGAAAAAAGAAAGAAAGAAAGAAAGAAATAAGAGAGATGTAGAGAGAAAGAAAGAGACTGAGAAGAGAGAAAGAAAAAAGAAAGAAAGAAAGAAAGAAAGAAAGAGAAGAGATGAAAGAAAGTGAGGAGTAGTAATCCTTCTTATTATCCTTCTAAAAACATTCTGCAAGAACCATTCATTGGAAATAAGCAAGAAAACCCACATTCTATTATTTTTCTTTGTACAGTTTTATTTTTCTTTATTTTTGATTTCTTTAAGGTTTTCTTTCGTCTTTTCTACGTTTATAATCATCTTTCTCTCGACCCTCCGTTTTTTTCTTCTTTTTTCATCTTTGCTGCCTCTCTTCATTATAAAGCCATACTTGTCCTCATCACCCAGCATCAATTGACACGCCCTCGCCTCTTTCTACTTCCAGGTCACGTCTTACCATTTGCCACCGTTTCCTTCCAATCCAAGACTCACGTCCAAAATATTCGACTCTCTTTAGACTTTTGTCGCCAGTCCAAAATCGTAATCAGTAAATCTGACATTGTTTTCCTAACAGACGATATAATCATCGATAATATTAAAGGGGAGGTGGTGACAGAAGATGGGTCCTCTCTGATTTGGTTAATTTGAAAAATAGCAAAGAACAATTTTGTTCTGTCTAGAGTCGCCTCTCTAGCGGCAAATGTTTTGCCGCTGACGACTAAATTGCTTCGTCAAATGAAAGTCATTGTACAGTGCGTGACGGAATGAATGTATTTTAGTAGCAATCAATAAGGAAACTGCCCTTTTTAGCGTCGTTTTTTGGTGTAAAAAGAAAAACATGGAAAAAAGTGCACAAATAATAATAATAATAATAATAATAATAATAAAATAATAAAATTATAATAATAATAATAATAATAATAATAAAATAATAATGATAAATCACCTCATGTACATGGATGTACAAATAAACCACCTTATGTACATGGATGTATTGCAAAAAATGAAAAAGAATTGGAGAGCCTAATACAAACTATTAGAATATATAGCCAGGATATAGGAATGGAATTTGGAATTGAAAAATGTGCTATGCTAGTAATAAAACAGGGTGAAAGAAAACTAATGCATGGAATACAACTGCCAAATCAGGACACTATAAAATATCTTGATAAAAATGGAAGCTACACATACTTAGGAATTTTAGAAGCGGACAATTTCATGCAAGCAGAAATGAAAGGAAAAGTTAAAAAATAATATCTCAGGAGAACTAGAAAACTTCTAGAAACCAAACTTAACAGCAGAAATCTTATCAAAAGAATCAATACCTGGGTTGTCTCCATTATAAGATACTCAGGACCATTCTTAAAATGGACAAAGGAAGAACTCAGCCAGATTGACCAATGGACGAGAAAATTAATGACCATGCACAAGGCTCTCCACCCTAGAGTTGATAGAGATAGATTATATGTGTCAAGAAAGGAAGGGGGAAGAGGACTGCGTAGAAACCACAATCCAACAACTTGAAGATTACACAAGAAAGAGCAAAGACAAATTACTTATGGCGGCCAACAATAGTAGAAGTGACAGATGGACAAACAGAAAAACAACTAAGACAAGAAAACAAAAATGGGAAGAATTATATGGACACTTAAAAGACAAATCAAAGAGGTTGCACATGAAAAGACTTGGACATGGTTAAGAAAAGGAAACCTCAAAAGAGAAACTGAATCACTAATAATTGCTGCACAAAATAATGCTATAAGGACAAACTATATCAAAGCGAAAATTGATAAGACCCAACAAAATAGTAAATGTAGACTTTGCGGTAATAGTGATGAGACTGTAAACCATGTACTCAGCGAATGTAACAAACTAGCACAACGGGTGTACAAAACTAGACACGACTGGGTTGGGAAGGTGATCCACTGGGAATTATGCAAAAAATGTAATTTTGACCATACAACAAAATGGTATATGCATAAACCAGAATCGGTCCTTGAGAACGAAACACATACAATTCTCTGGGATATTGAAATAAAAACGGATCACCTTATCCAAGCAAGAAGACTAGATCTAGTGTTGATAAACAAAAAAGAAAGAACTTGTCAACTGGTGGATTTTGCTGTTCCAGGAGATCACAGGGTGAAGCTAAAGGAAAAATAAAAATTTGATAAATATCTGGACCTTGCCAGAGAACTGAAAAAGTTATGGAATATGAAAGTGAAAGTGATACCAATTGTAGTTGGTCCACTTGGAACGGTCCCAAAAGGATTGGAAAAGGGTTTGGAAAATCTGGAAATTAGAGGAAGGATTGATACCATCCAGAACACTGCACTGCTGCAATCTGCCAGAATACTCAGAAGAGTCCTAGAGACCTGAGGAGACTTGCTGTCACTCAGACTCCAGTAAAAGACCATCAGCTAATGCTGACGTGAAAACTCAAAAGGATTAAATACTACTACTACTAATAATGCGGTGACAGAGATAAGATAGTAAACCATGTGTTAAGTGAATGTAGCAAACTAGCACAACGGTAATACAAAGCTAGGCACAACTGGGTTTGGAAGGAGATCCACTGGGAATTATGCCAAAAATTAAGTTTTGACCATACAGCAAAATGGAACCACTGCTTTAGTTCCAGTGAGCTTTTGAAAAAGAGATATTATCTCAAAAATTCAAGAATTAAATACAGGTTAACACACAACATCATTGTTACCGTATTATTATTTTTTTCTTTACACCTACATTGTGATAGCCTTCTAAGTCAACCTCCTAGCCAATATATCACAATGCTTCAAGCAAATTATAAAACTCTTTATATATAATATATATATATATATATATATATATTATATATATATATATATATATATATATATATATATATATATATATATATATATATATATAATATATATATATATATATAAGTGAATGATGTCGCGTATTATTTTGATCGGATACAACCAAAATTGAGAATTCAAACGTATATATAAAGGTTTTTGTATACATTATTTCATATACGGAGTTTTATGAATGAAAAAGATAATGAAAAGAGAAAAAACAAAAAAAAGTAAGAAATGGGAAAATCACACCAGTAAGACCGATGGTGAAATATTAAAGACAAAAATAAACAAAACAGAACTGATGAGTCTATAATGTCGAAATAAATTTATTTTCTAAAGGTATATATCCATTTATTAATTCATATATATATATATTGTGGGGGTAGAATATGTGCTTAATTGAAGTCGTACATAATTTTGAAAGTTAATTAATTATGGTCTCTGACTATGCCTGTGAAGTCCCGGTTTCGATTCCTGTCGGAGGGGAGTCGTTAGTATACATCGCTGAAGAGACTTAATAAAGTCGAAACAGTCTGTACGGTGTTCTGCATAGCGAGCCATCCTTTGCGGGATTTTCTTGTCAAGATTATTTTCTATAATTATCGAATCTTATTCGATACATGCATTTATAATTGCCTTCAAGCAGAAATATAAATAATAATTTATTCAACTTGCTTCTATAAAAAAAAACAAACATCCAAAAATCTTATTAATTAATTAATAATTAATTAATTAGGCGGGAAATGTAAGGCTAAACAAATCGAGAAAAATTACATGCAAAGATTGATTTTTCTCGATTTGTTTAGCCTTAATAGTTTAGGATTAATTTCCTTTTATTTTACATATATATATATATATATATATATATATATATATAAGATTTATCCAAAACTTGGTAGTAAGGGATGATTCTATATGTGATTTCAAAGATCCACTGTACAAATATTGATGATCCAGTATGTATAAATACAGCGAATCTTTAAATCACTGAAGAGAGCTCAATGTAAAATAACCTTTTAGATTATATACAGAGCAATATATATATATATCCGACCCAAACAACTACGGGAGTGATTGATCTCTGATGATGATTTTTGTAAAATCGAAATATTGATCAGTATCAGCTATGATTATATTATAAATTGTTTTCTTCTTTAACAGCATTGTGTGATGTTTTCATTCCACCTTTTCTTACTCATATATATAATATATATATATATATAATATATATATATATGTGTGTGTGTGTGTGTGTGTGTGTGTGTGTGAGAGTCTCTGTGTGTGAGTTGAAAAATGGAAGCAAATCCGACGGTATGTTTAAAGGAAAAATAAACAAAGGAAAAAATGCTGAAAGGATAAAAATAGATTTATTTTACTAAAACGTGTTTTGCTAGTTGTTTGTTTATGTACATATGTATTCTATTTATCATTATTTTAGATATAAAATGAAATATAAAATAAAATAACAATAATAATAATAGAAAGCTACAAAATCTTTAAGTAAACAAGGAATAACGCAGACGACGATGACGTCAACATCACTATTCTCTATGGAACGTTTCTCAAACAATTTTAGAAAAAATTTTTTTTTTCGAACACTTCGAAATTCTCCGTATTTTGACCGCTTTAATTTCAAACACCAAACATTATACTCTGACGAAAGCCGTTATCACTTGTATACCTAAGATTTTGTAGTTTTCTATTATTATTATTATTATTATTATTATTATTATTATTATTATTATTATTATTTTAATTTGTATCTAAAATAACAATAAATAAAATACATGTGTAAATAAACAAACTCCTGATTGAAACACGTGTTAGTACAATAAATCTATTTTTATCCATTCAGCATTTTCTGTACTTTGTTCATTTTTCCTTTCAACACACACACACACACACACACACACACACACACACACACACACACACACACAACATATATATATATATATATATATATATATATACTAGCAAAAATACCCAGTCGATGACCGGACTATATATAAAGAGTGGACCATAAATAGGTGAGAGATTCCGAGCTGAATGGCTTAGACTGCGATTTTGTTCACTAAAATTAAACTAAACTGCTGGTATAGCTATAATAGAAAACATGCAGCGAACAATATTTTATTATCAGCAGCAGCTAGTATATGGACAGTTCCGCAAATCGGTTGATTTTGGTTTAATTAATTAATTATATCCCTTAATCAGTAAAAATCAATAACCAAATTTGGCGTGTTTCTTAGTTAGAAGGGTATTAAGGTGTATGCAAGATTTCGAATCTGAGAGATCTCCCGTTTCAGAGTTATACGTCGACACGTACATACCAAACATTCGTTTTATATAGATATAGATATTGGGAGAGAAAGCTTTTAATAGATTTATATATTAATAGATAGATAGATAGATAATAGGGATATAGGTACATTTAGTCATACTATAAATTAGATACAACTTTAATATGAAATTAGGTAAAAAAAAACAAATAAAAAAACTCCGGAGACAAGAGAAGATTAAAAAGATAATGGCGGCAGACTTTTGCTGACTAAATGTTTTGACCGATCGCTCGTCACGTAGAAGATAAAAAGTTAGCGGCCCCGCGGTCAGCTAGATGCGTTATTTTCTATTGAAGAGAAACAAGTATAAAAGGCCGGGGTCGGATTTGTGATCACGGTTAGTCTGGAGTTAATGGCGGACTGTTGGAAGATTGGTGGAGTCGATAAAGATGGAAAAAAACAAAAAACGTCTAGGTAGGCATAAAAAATGTGACAACGAATATAAAATAAATACGGGGAAAAATAGACACAATAGGAAAAAGTTGAGTGGATATTTATAGATGTAAACAAGTTTCGGTAGGTATGATCAAATTTGAATAGAAATAAGAGATGGGAATAAATAAAACAATATATGTTTTTAAAAAATCATTCTGACCCAGAACGTGACCGTTATTTGAACCTCTCGTCTATAAATTTAATTGGGTCGGTTTAGCTCAGAGAAAGACAGATCACCCTATCCCAGTCAGGAGACCAGACCTAGTATTGATTAACAAAAAAAGAGAACTTGTTAACTGGTGGACTTTGCATTGTTCCAGCAGATCACAGGTAAAGATGAAATCACAGGGTAAAGATGTACACCTCTGAAGATGAAGTTTCTACTTTGAAATCGATAAGACAAAAATAACATCTTTTTTTTATTTTTTTATACGCATTGTAATTGCTTTCAAATCATTAATATATATATAATATATATATATATATATATATATATATATAATATATATATATAAAAGTAATTGGTATTTGCTTGAAGCATTGTTAAGTATTTAAAAAATAATAAAATTCGAAGGCAATACAATGCGTAAAAAATAAAGACAAAACATGTTTTATATGTCTAATCGATTTCAAAGCTAGAGCTTCATCCTCAGAGTTTATTTTCAGAAATGACGTGCTTATGTTTTTTATTTGTGTGGTTATAATTTCTCTTTTCCTTTTCCTCTTTTTTCCCTCTCTTCTTCTTCTCCTCCTTTATGAATGGGCGAATAACTGTAATTTCTTATTTCTCTCTTTCTTCTTTTTCTTTTTCAAAAGTTTGTTGAGAACAAGGCTGACCGGATGTCCGCCTTGTATGATGTTGCAATATGTTGCGACCGTGTGATGTCAAAATTTTTTTTGAGAACAAATATATATATAATATATATATATATATATAATATATATATATATATATGTGTGTGTGTGTGAGTCTGTGTGTGTGAGTCTGTGTGTGTGAGTTGAAAAATGGAAGCAAATCCGACGGTATGTTTAAAGGAAAAATAAATTAGCTTGGCTAGGAATCACAAGGTTCCTGTGTTCGATACCGGTTCTCGCCAACTCAGCTTATGAGTAGTACAGGGATCTGGGCGGTAAAGTGAGGAGTTGCTGTTAGGTGTGGCGCCCCACCTCAGATGCTAAAATAATCTCCTTGGTCTAGTGCTAGTGAAAAAGGGATAGACTCCCTCGCTGATTGGTTGATACTGACATTAGGCCGTCCTGACGACTTACTATTGCAGCACACCTTATATACCAGAATAAACCAACATAATTATTTGCCAATAATTAGTATTAGATAGGAATATTTGAAGTAATAAACTTGTTTCCCGGAATTTTTGCGGTGAGGCTTGGTAATTTGTATTACTTGGATTATTCGGACTATTGTCCTCATCTTTATTGTTATATACACAACGTTTCGGATGATGTGCCCTCTGACTTTTCTAGTTATTTCTTGTCGGACTCGGGAACCTTCTCGGACTCGGGAACCATCTTATCAACCTTGATAATTTTTCTGTCGCAATTAATAAATAAAACAATATACGTTCTTTTAATATAAATTTTAAAAAGGCATTCCGGCCCAGAACGTAACTGTTATTT
Source organism: Doryteuthis pealeii (assembly GCA_023376005.1). Classification (NCBI taxonomy): domain Eukaryota; kingdom Metazoa; phylum Mollusca; class Cephalopoda; order Myopsida; family Loliginidae; genus Doryteuthis; species Doryteuthis pealeii. The sequence continues at coordinate 7,266,903 of CM042171.1, read as the reverse complement.
GAACCTCTCGTGTCAAACTTTAAATTTCCTTTTTGCATTCAATAAAAAATGCTCTGATGATGACTAGTGTTTATAATATGTCTTTTACAATTTAATTTTAGATTATAGTTCGATACCGGCCCTCGCCAACTCAGCGTATGAGTAGCACAGGGATCTGTGCAGTAAAGTAAAGAGCTGATGATAGGTGTGGCGCTCCACCTCAGACGCAAAAACAATCTCCTTGGTCTAGCGCTAGTGAAAAGGGGATAGACTCCCTCGCTGACTGGCTGATACCGACTTTAAGCCGCCCCGACGACTCTCTTTATCTAGCCAAGTGCTCTACCTAAGCTAATATTGCAAATAAAATCACTTTGGATTCAAGTGTGAATATAAATAATTAATCCTATAATTGAAAAAATAAATGTTTTGGAAAAATTTAAAGAGAGAGAGAGAGAGAGAGAGAGAGAGAGAGAGAGAGAGAGAGTGTGTGTGTGTGTGTGTGAGAGAGAGAGAAAGAGAGAGAGAGAGAGAGAGAGAGAGAGAGAGAGAGAGAGAGAGAGAGAGAGCGTCTGAAGATAACGAATCCAAAAATCAGAATCAGTATTAATTCACTGATAACCAAAATCTATTATGGCGGCGATAAATAAATGACATTTCAAAGAAGTGGGTTTGGGCGGAAACAAGAAGAAAATTGATAAATTAACAAGGTTATTATCTATTTCTTTGATTTTTTGAGATGAGGCTTGATAGTTAGTAATATTTAGATTATTCGGACTATTGTTCTCATTTTTATTGCCATCTGTACAATGTTTCGGCGACGTGCCCTCCGGCTTTCTTCAGGTATTTCTTTTCGGACTCGGGAACTTTCTCGGACTCTGGAACCTTCTACTACTCCTTGTTGGCTCCCGATTACGACAATAAGGTTCCCGAGTTCGAAAAGAAGGTTCCCGAGTTGGAGAAAGTTCTCGAGTGCGACAAAAAATACCTGAAGAAGGCCGGTGGGCACATCAGCCGAAACGTTGTACGGATGGCAATGAAGATGAGGACAATAGTCCGAATAATCCAAATAATACTAAGGTTATTACCGTTTAACAAACTGTATTATAAGAAATCTTGATATATAAAATTTGGATTATTAATAATATAAAAAATGACTAATATAAAAATAATGTATATATATAAACAACATATACTATATATATAATTATTTTAGCATAATTTTATAGTTATTTCTATATTTCATAATATATATATCTATTGATAATGGAGATTGTCTGTATTTCTGTCTGTAACAAAAACTACGTCATAGCTCTAAGTCACGGATTACGTCACAATGCTATATACACCCAAAATTTGAGTAAGTAATTTTAAAAATTGTTTTTTACTCTCGTCCTTTTTTTGTTTACAGTAAGAAGAAGTTAACTAAAAAGTTTACAAATAAATAAATACCTACGATTTTTTGTAAAATTGATGTGAAAAATATTCAAAATAATTGTGTGATTATTACATGCACGCAACATTTTATTTGAGAGGAACGGGGCTCAGTTTTCATTTGAAATTGTTTTTTGTTTTTTTTGTTTTTTTACTCCTTTAATAAACATGAGGATTTTGCTTACTTATGATACAAACCCTCGGACATTGAATTTTTAACTCCACCCTCTCAGGCAATGTCTTTCAAAAATTAATTTTTACGACGCCCGGAGGGTTTTTTCTGTTGCTAGTATATATAATATAAATATATGAAATACATATAATATATACCGATATAAAAAATGACTAAAAATCACAAGTATATAAAAAAATATATAGATATATCTATTGTTTATTTATAAATTCCTTTATATATAAAATTATGATTATAAAAATTTACATTTTAATAAAGTTCGGATTATAAAATAAAAGTGTTAAAATATAACGATGTTATTTATTCAGTATAATATTGTATAATGGCAAGAATTGCAAATAAAAACACCTTCGATTCCAGTGCGAATATGTGTAATTAAGCCAATAACCTGAAAAATAAATGTTTTATGTAAAATTTAAAGAGAGAAAAAACAGCGTCTAAAGATAACGAATACAAAAATAGGAATCAGTATTAATTCACTGATAACCAAAATCTAATATGGCGGCGATAAATAAATGACATTTCATAGACACGGGTTTTGGCGGGAAGAAAAAAAATTTAATAAATTAACAAGGTTATTACCGTTTTACGAACGTCTCCGATTATATCTGAGAATATAAATTCTAATAAACATTGTATTTTGTTTTTTAATGCAGACACATCTTACAGAACACATCCCTATCAATCACTCACCCTGTTGGCTGAGACCGTAGAATATACCGACTGCACCTCTGCAGAAGGGTTACGACCCCATCCCTAATAAGGCCACTTGTTGGCGGTGGGTTACGACCCGAAATGCTTAAGGACGGAATTTTTGTGTTCGAGTAGTCCATGATATGCAATACTAAACTTTGGCCTTTACCGAGGCTAGACGGTCGGTCAGAAAGGTATCCAACTACTGGTTGGTGATGTCAAGCCCTAGTGTCTATATGATAGTTTCAATCCCATTGTTCTCATGGCAAACCCCCTACCGTTTTTATTATATATATATATTTACCAACCCCTCCGCACGAGCAGGATGCGACACAAGGTCAATTTCTTAAGCGGAGTTTAACAGGTTTTCCTTCTCCTAGACCGGTTGCCTAACCAAGGTTAAAGAGCCCAGTCTGCCCTACTATTTGCCCATAGCTGGAGGGGGAGTAGGATTCATACCTTTCCCAAGGGTATTAGCGCTAAGTGAAATGCAATTACCATGTCCAGGATTTGAACTCGGGGCGCCGAGTTCATTTCCCATGACTTTAGCCATTACACCATTATTATATATACTACAAGGCGGTAGCTGGGGATCTTAGTGTCCTAGGTATTACGTTAGTTTGCATCTTTTGGGGAGTGTGGAGTATCTGTTCATCACCATTACTCCCAGGCCCACTCTGACCCAGAGTGTTAGTATGAGTTTACAAAACATTTGTTTACAAAAAAAGTGAGTTTGAAAAAAAATGAATATACAACAAAAATTAATAAAATAAAATGTCGTCGGCATAAAATAACCCAGGCTTGACATGCCTTAAAATCCAACCAACCAGCCACCCGATCAATTATCTCTTCTTTCTTTCACTTTGCGTAGTGTAATAGTTAAAAAGCAAAGCTCGAAGACCATTGTTAGTTTGGTTTGGTTGGTTGGGTTTTTACGGCATGTCAACCCCTTGGATTATTTTATGCCGAATACTTCTATTGGTAAAAAAAAAAAGTTTAATGCTAACAAAGTTTAGAAATAATTTCATTTTTAATGGATTTTAATACAATTTTGTTTATAAACACATTTTCCTATTTAACCCATAGATGGAACCCTAACAGGTACTACCACTCCGGGTCAGAGTGGACCAGGGAGCAATGGGGATTAAGGGGTGCATTCCCCAAACCTCCAAAACTGTAACCTCACCATCAGATAGTTTAACGTCATTCCCAGGACATGTAGACCCGCAGACACCGCCTTCTAGCACCCATATGATAAAAATGGGGCTTGCCATAAGGGCAATAGGGTTGTGGCAATCATATAGGTGCTAGGGCTTGACGTGACCAGCCGATTGACCCATTGTTAGTGATTTTGTTTATCTCTGGTGTAATATCATCTATTCGTATCAAAGATGGCTACTAATTAACTCTTAAGGCTCACCCAATGAAAACACACATAGACTACAAGATGGCGGCTCTCATATCTATATATGGTTCCTAGTGTCTTTAGACTCTACTTAGCGTTTAGCTGATGGTAGGT
>CM042171.1:7255588-7258088 GCA_023376005.1 Doryteuthis pealeii | reverse complement strand
ACAAAGGATTTTTTTTGTTCAACAAAGACATGGACCCTATGTTCCACATCGACTTGTGCGGAAGAGTTGGTATATATAATACTATATAATATTATATATTATATATATATATATATATATATATATATTATAAGCACGAAAACGTTAAGCTATTAATAACAATAAGAGCTTTTGATTTCGATATTTCACTGTACACACGTAAACACATTCATGAATGGAGCACTCTGTAACAGCCTTTAACACAAGCGATGTGGTGTTATTAAAACAGTTGAAATCCCCTTCCCCATTCTGTAAGTGAAGACAGCCTAATGGTTTAAGGTGCCGGACTGACACCCAACCGACCGGAGTTCAGTTCCGGCTGTAGGTAGCTTACAAAATGTCTAGCCACAATGAAGAGACTTGATAAGTCGAAACACGTGTCTGTGGATGACCCTATATATATATATATATATATATTGATAATGTGCGTGTGTGCGTATGTGTGGACTGATATATGGATATTCGGTTGTGTATAATGATCGGCTAAATCATATCTCTCTCTCTCTCTCTCTCTCTCTCTATATATATATATATATATATATGTATATAGATATGTGTGTGTATATATATATAGTTCGACGAAGACAGGAAAACAACACAAACAACACACACACACACACATATATATATACATTTATATCTACATATATATATATTATTTCATATATGTATAGACAAGAATATTTTCTTCTGTATGTATGTGATTTTTTCAAAACACACACACACACACACACACACTCACACGCACACACACACACATATATATATATATGTATATATATATATACCTTAGATATATATTATTTTCGTAAATGTATAGACAAGGATATCTTCTTCTATATGTATGTGTTTTTTCAAACACACACACACACACACACACACACACACACATATATATATATATATATACCTTGGGGGTTTTATTATTTTTCTCAGTGAAAATATTTGTATGTAAACTTTAAGAAAAACAGATACCATAAAACTTCCTATCTTATAAAGTCTTCCACAGTTTAGTTCCAAGTGTAAGGACGTTAACGATTGGAATGATTTCATTTCCAATTCTCTTTAAATAAGAAACCGCCAGTTTTATTTTTAAATTTGCAAATTGCAACTTGGAATTTCAACAGAAGCCGCCATAATTCTTTATAACAAATGGTTATTTAAATGAAACTATATATTCTATTTAATCTTTTTTAAAAATCTTTCTACGAATTTTTTTTTAGATAGAGATCAGATTAAAGTGACTGAATTTATTATTGAAATACATATATATATATATATATATAAGATTTTTGGATGTTTGTTTTTTAGAAGCATTGTTGAATAAAGTATATATCATATATTTTTTGCTTGAAGGCAAATTACAATGCATGTTTTGCATAAAATTCGATACATTTTTTTAATAGAAAATGAACTTGTCAAGTGTAATCCCGGCAAAGGATCGCTCGGTGTGTAGAACATCGTACAGACTTATTAAAGTCGAAACAGTCTTCACTTCGCCGAAGAGCAGAAGGTCTGGTTTGTTGTTATTATTCACTCAACGTCCCCTTACCTATTATGGTAGAGGCGTGTAAGTATCATTGACAAGGTTAATTTCGCAGGGATTGTTCACTGTCTCTCTCTCTCTCTCTCTCCTCTCTCTCTCTCCCCTCTCTCTCTCTCTTTCTCCTCTCTCTCTCTCTCTCTCTATAATATATATATAATATATAATATATATATATATGAAAAAGGTGACTTACCGGTGAATTTGGTCACAATGTTTAGTTGATGCAAATTAAAGAAATACACACGTGCAATTCGGCTGTAATTAATCAATATCTTGATTAATTCAGTGGATTTAACCCTGAAGATCCTTATGGTGAAACCCGAGTAGGTTATTACAGTGTACCATTATAATATATATATATATATATATATATATAATATATTGGAAAAATGTCGCTAAAACTCTTCACTACAAAAATGTAAACATACACTAACAATGTATAATATTCCCTATCCTCTGGGTATAAAATAACCATAGGCGGATTGATATGCCGTTAAAACCAACCAACCAACCAACCAACCAACTAATCGATACCCCAGTACTTATAATACGCTTCGTACAGTTATGGGTTAAGTTTGGTGTTTACAATCTTCGTCGTTGTCAACTCTGACCCCGTAATCTCATTCGTCACTCATTTGACATCCGTAGTAAAAAGACGCGTCGAAGTTCATGTCCGGAAAAGCAACGTTATGAATTGTTCTTAAAATATCCGCCACTACACAAATACGACGACGATGTCTCTGATGGGCGTCCACTTGTGTGATAATGTTTTGCGAAGATGGAACTCTTTAGTGTTAGAAGCGAATTTATGACATCTCCTTCGACTGACCCCTATCAACTCGAGACGCTCGCCAAAGCGAACGAGTGTCAGCAAAGTAACTTTTAATGTCGACAGACAACAAGATTTATGCAGTG
>CM042171.1:7223088-7250588 GCA_023376005.1 Doryteuthis pealeii | reverse complement strand
GCGTACAGGGGCCATTTTGAATCTTTCAGGAGACGCCATAAAAAACAGGGTTCAACGTAAATCAAGTATTTGCAAACAACTAGCCACATTACGATCATGATTTCTATGTATTAAAATAAATTAATAGGCGTGAGCGACAGTACATTTTAGAGAGTGGAATATTGTCACGTACTCAGAATGATGGGAACAAAGACAGAAAGGAACCTAATGGTGGAAATGGGGTAATGGTGTTCGGGTTGGGGAAAAACGGAACAACGAAGCTTTTATGAAGAACGGAGTTATATAAAGAATACTAATTTAAATAATTATTAAAACGCGTAGATATTTTTTATACTGAGTCTGAATTGCAAGGCAAGGGTTAAGTTCGCTGAAAAGCTAAATGTTGAACTTGGTTTTTATAGGTGTGAAATTTAAATTGTTTGCGTGCGTGTTTTTGTGACGTGATTGGAAAATTTTAAAGGGAAAAAGAAAAAATGTTGGTGTGATAAGGAAAATGCTAAAGAAAATTTACATCCGGGAAAGAAGTGATGAATTGGGGGAAATGGAAAAAGAAAGAAAAAAAGAAAGAAAGAAAGAAAGACAGGAACCGAGAATAAGGTAGGATGGAAGAAGATATTAAAGAAAGAAAGAAAAGAACAACATAAAGAAAGGAGGAAAGAAAGAGATAAAGAAAGAAAGAAGAACAAAAGAAGAAAGAAGGAAACGAAAGAAAGAAAAAAGAAGAAAGAAATAGAGAATAAGGTAGGATGAAAGAAGATATTAAAAAGAAAAGAAAGAACAAATAAAGAAAGGAGGAAAGAAAGAGAAAGAAAGAAAGAACAAAAAGGAAGAAAGAAGGAACGAAAGAAAGAAAAATAATAAATAAATAGAGAATAAGGTAGGATGAAGAAGATATTAAAAAAGAAAGAAAGAACAAAATAAAGAAAGGAGGAAAAGAAAGAGAGAAAGAAAGAAAGAACAAAAGGAAGAAAGAAGGAACGAAAGAAAGAAAAGAAAGAAAGAAATAGAGAATAAGGTAGGATGAAAAGAAGATATTAAAAAAGAGAAAACAAATAAAGAAAGAAGGAACGAAAGAGAGAAAGAAAGAAAGAACAAAAGAACAAAAGAACAAAAGAAAGAAAGAAGAAGATAGGATAAGGTAGGATGGAAGAAGATATTAAAAAAAGAAAGAAGGAACAAAATAAAAAAGGAGGAAAGAAAGAGAGAAAGAAAGAAAGAACAAAAGGAAGAAAGAAAGAACGAAAAAGATAAAGAAAGAAAGAACAAAAGAACAAAAGAATGAAAGAAAGAAAGAAGAAAAAGAAGAGAGAAAGAAAGTGAGGATTAGAAAAAATGAGAAGTATTAAAGTAAGAAAGAAAAGAGTCAAGAAAAACATTAAGTAAGAAAGAAAAAGGAAGGAAGGAGAAAAAAAGAAAGAAGGAAAGAAAGAAAGAAAGAAAGGCGGGAAGAGAGAAAAATGAAGGATGAAGAAGATAATAATGAAAGAAAGAATGAAAGAAAAGAGAGAAAGAAAGAGAGAGACAGAGAATGAATTAAAGAAAGAAAGATGTATAGAAAGAAAGAAAGATAATGAGAGAGACAGAAATAAAGGAAGAGAGATGTAGAGAAAGAGAGATATAAAGAAAGAAACAGATGCAGAGTGAAAGAAAGAAAGAAATATATATATATATAGAGAGAGAGAGAGAAAGAGAAAGAGAAAAAGATATATATATATAATATATATATATATATATTTATAGAGAGAGAGAGAAGAGAAGAGAGAGGGGGGGTAGAGAGAGAGAGAGGGGGTCAGAGAGAGATACAGTGAGAAGATGGACAGAGAGAGAGATGGACCGAGAGAGAGAGAGAGAGGGGCAGAGAGAGAGAGAGGAAGAGAGAGACAGAGAGTGAGAGGGAGGGGGCAGAGGAGAATAGAGAGAGAGAGGAGCAAGAGAGAGAGAGAGAGAGAAAGATATAGATAGAGAGAGAGATTAGGCAGAGAGAGAGAGAGGGGATAGAGAAAGAAAGAGAGAGAGAGTGAGAGAGAGAGGCAGAGAGAGGAGGTGCTGAGAAAGAGAGAGAGAGAGTGAGAAAGAGAGAGTGAGAGAGAGAGGCAGAGAGAGAGAGAGAGAGAGGAGAGAGAGAGAGAGAGAGAGAGAGAGAGAGAGAAGCAATTGACGAATCTGATCAATTACCTTAAGAGCAATAAGTGTCCACTCAACAGAAACAAGAGATGCACTTTGATTTCCCTGAGGGAAAATTATTTTTTCTTTGATTTTTCAAAAAAACCTTTCATCTCGATTTTCACATTGCATCTTCTGTTGGAACCAAATATTGGCTCCCTGGGCGAGAAATTTAACAAAACCTTTAAAGGTTAATGGTTCAAACAGAAATTCACATTAACAAAAATTTGAAGAACAAATTTACGAATAAACCTCCAGGTATGGCTTGAATAATAACACTGCTGTTTTTCTATTATTTGGGATTTTGGCATTAAATAATTCACACAGGTTGATATGCCATTAAATGAAAAAAAAAAAAAAACAAAAACAACAACAACACAACAAAAACAAACCAAACAAAAAGAAAACAAAATAGATATATTTATATATATGAAGAGGTCAAACAATGTGTTTGAAATGGCGAAGGCCGACAATTATTTGGGAGATTATGTGCTTAATTAAAGTCATACCTAATTTGTTAATTAATTAATTATAATTAAATAAATTAGGCGTGCATATCGGTTTAAATGAAAAGCGTAAACAAATCGAGAAAAAGTCGATCTCTGTATATACATTTCAGCCCATTAGGCCTCATCAGCAGAGCTATAGACAGGGCAGTGCTTTGTGCGTGATTCGAACCCTACCTGTCACGGCTGACAGGCGGACATTAAAGCACTGCCTGTCTATAGCTCTGCTGATGAAGCCTAATGGGCTGAAATGTACATACAGAGATCGACTTTTTCTCGATTTGTTTACGCTTTACATTTAAACCGATATGCACGCCTAATTCGTTTAATTATAATTAATTAATTAACAAATCAGGTATGACTTTAATTAAGCACATAATCTCCCCAAAAATACATATATATGTAATATACCAAACTTGTTGGTAAACCCTTGCGGTAAGAAAAAACCCGGCAAATTGTTTGATTGTAAAAAATATACTACCAAACATCACCTGGGGAGAAAAAAATTTTGAATGAAAGAAAAGACCAAGATAGTCGTAGCAACCGAAAATAATCAGTTGATACTATAATACTTAACCAAAAGAAAAAAAACAATTTATATGTATATATATATGAAATATATATATGTTCTAAAGTTACAAAGTAAAGAGTGCTCAATACCTAAGTAGAGCAAATAAGTCAGATCTTTGCCCTGAAGAGCACTAAGCAAAACTTTTAGTAGGTATATCTGACTCATTAGGTTTAACTTTACATATATATGTATGAGTATATATAAAAAGGTATGAAAACACCACAAAATGCTGTTAAAGTGAAAACATTTTATAACTGAGATGATATTGAACAATATTTCGATTTTATGAAAATCGTCATCAGAGCTTGTTTAATACACTAATCACGCAACGCTCTAAAAACAATGGACTCTTCTAATTTAAAGATAAAATAGATAAAAGAACAAGAAAAACGAAAAAAGAAACTAACACCAAATCATATAAAAGATGACGACTGAAAAAACAGTCGAAAGCGCTCGGGCTGATTGTATGGGAATGATTATATTTCAACTGGATCCTAACATAAGAAAGGTCGCCAGAAGACTGGAAAAGATACAAATCAAGATCATGAAAAAGAAATGCTCCGTGTTATTCAATAACACCTGCCTACAATATATATATATATATATATATATATATATATTATATATATATATATAACATGTTTGCCTTCATGTTACCCCACCATTTGCTTGATTGAATCTCTCTTTTACCCATTTGATTTACATTGTGACTTTTAAACGATCTACCGGTCGTTACTTTTGATAAAGCACCGGTCGAAAGGGCCCTTAAGTTTCCATTTTCTCTTTTCACTTTCGAAGAATAAAAATTTATCTGATCAATAAAGTATGTTGTAATTTTTCAAAATCTTATACAAGTTCAGCTGCACCAAAAATGTATATATATATATATATATATATATATATATATATATATATATAATAAAAAATAGAAAAAAAAATTATTCTAAAAAGAATTGAATTTCTCTGAATGTTTGAGATGAGGCTTGAAGATTAGTATTATCTGCGTTATTCAGACTATTGTCCCCATCTTCATTGTTATTTGTACAAACGTTGTACAAATGACAATGAAGATGGGGGACAATAGTCCGAATAACGCAGAATTGAATTTAATCTTGATGATGAAGTCAAAGTTTAAACGTTTCGGTTTTTATTAGACCTTCAACAGGACAATACAATAGTAAGGGAAAAATGTTGCCTGAATAGTTATTAATGTTTTTTTTAATAACATGCTCACTGTTCAGACAATAATATATTCCCCTCCCATTGTATTATTCTGATCAAGTTTTATTATGAACCAAAACGTTTAATCGTCGACTTCATCATTAAGATTAAATTCATATCTAGTTTTGGAATACATTGTTTTATTATTTTCTACCTATTGTCAAATTTGTTAAACAGGTTTTACTCCACTGTGTATCTAGCTATCTATATATCCCAATATGTTGATAGCTACCTATCTGAGTTTTTCATATCTATTTATATACGTCATAAGCTATCTACCTGTGTATATCATCCGTTTCATATCTATCTATCTATCTATCTATCTATCTATCTAAATGCACTGATATCTATCGATCTATCACCCAAAGGACTGTTATATAAAAATAATTCATCACAGTTGGATTGATAGATAGACAGATAGAAAGATATGACGATCAATCTATCAATCCAGTCCTTCTAATGTACTGATATGTATTTTTCATATCACAGTTTTTTTCCATATCTATCTATCTATCTATCTATCTATCTCTATCTACGTCAGTCTTTTGATATATATCTATCTATCTATCTCGGTCTTTTCATATCTATCTATCAATCAAATCTATTTAACTATCTAAGTATATATATATATATATATATATATATATATATATATATATATATATATATATATATATATATATATATATATATTTATCAGTCTTTTCATAGCTTTCTATCTATCTATCTATTTCAGTCTTTTCATATCTATCTATCTATCTATTTATCTTAGTCTTATCATATCTATGTATAGAGTTATTTTAATGTGCAGATATCTATCTATCTATCAATCCCAGTCTATATATGTATATATATATATATATATATATATATATATATATATATATATTATATATATTCAATCTCAGTCTCTCTCTCTCTCTCTATATATTATATATTATATATAATATATTATAATATATATATATATATATATCAATCTCAGTCTATATATATATATATATATATCAATCTCAGTCTATCTCTCCTCTCTCTTCTCTCTCTATATTATATTATATATATATTATATATATATATATATATTATTATCAGTCTTTTCATATATATCTATCAATCTATTCATCTTAGTCTTTTCATATCTATTTATCTATCTCTCTATCTATCTTAGTCTTTCATATCTATCTATTTATCTATCTATCTATCTATATATATATATATATATATATATATATATATATATATATATATATATCAGTCTTTTCATATCTATCTATCGATTTATTCTAATGTGCTGGTATCTATCTATCTATCTATCTATCTATCTATCTATCTAAGTCTTAATCACACACCAACAAAGATTGTTACAATTTCCGTCATGGTTTGTTTAAATATTCTCGAGTGTGCGGAAATATCAATTCAGAAAAATACATATCCATTAGCCGAGGTGACGTCTCCCACCACAGACAATTATTTAAATGAAAAACACCACTTAGTTTGTGAGGGATGAAAAAGGCGTCAGAATGGTAATATTAAGCAACTCTCAGGGCCAAGTCAGTCTCCAGACATGAATACTGCCAAAATTGTTTGGGCCAACTTTGATTGGGCTGAAATAAGCAAAATGACCAGAGCACCGTTCTACGGACACAGACTATATATATATATATATATATATATATATATATATATATATATGTTTAATATTATGAAAAATTGAAAAAAAACACAAGTTGATAAAACAAGTAATGTTTATTTCGCCCACGCAGCAGTGTTTCGATCTGTTTCAATAGATCTTCATCAGGGCTTTTATTATTTATGAACTTGGGTTTTTTCAATTGATCATAATGTTACATACTGTCGGATTCACTTCGAATTTTTCTTCATATATATATATATATATATATATATATATATATATATATATATATATATATATATATAATTTCCTTTACTTCTGAACTCTGCAGGTGTTAAAAAACCCAGATAATTAAGTTTTTTGTAAATAATTTTTTTCCAAACTGACATCTGGGGAAAAAATTAAAAAAGAAAAGACAAACGTTTGCAACAAACTCCTTCAGTCAGAATTATTCCTGACGAACGATTCGGGTGAAACCTAGGTAGATAATGTCTGACCCATGTATTCCAGTTATATATATATATATATATATAATATATATATAATATATATATATATATGAATAGAAATATTTGTTTTCCAAATAGATTGCCATTATTCTGTTGATGCCCCATAAGCCAAATGATATCAAAGATTACCAAGTATATATATATATATATATATATATATATATATATATATATATATATATATTATATATATATATATATATATATTGAGGGTGTGCAAGCGTGGGTGCATATATGTAATGAAGAACTAAGAAATATAGATTGAGATGGAGATAAAAAATTTGTATTACATACGTGGACCAGAAATATATATATATATATATATTATATATATGAGGCATATATATATATTATATATATATATAATATATATATATATATATGCGTGTGTGTACGTGTATATTTATATATATATATATATATATTATATATATATATATGGTGTGGTGTGTGTGTGTATGTATGTAGGTATACAAAACGTTATCTATTACACACGTGGAGCAAAAAATCTGAATTTTTCTATACCTTACATTTATATATATATATATATATATATATATATATATATATATATATATTCTAGGCATGTGCTATTGAACAACACGGAGTATTCTTTCTTCATTTTTGGGATTTGTATTTTTTCCAGTCTTCTTAAGATTTTTCTGGTGTTTGGATCCAATTGATATAGAATATTTCCCATACTTATATCCCGAGCGCTTTCGACTGTTTCGCCAGTCGTCATCATGGGGTATATAAGTTAGTTTTAGTTCATTTTTTTTAGTTCGTTTTATCTATGTTTTTATTAAATTTGGAGAATCCATTATTGTTTTTTTTTAAGAAGCGGGTGTAAGTTAAGTGTGTTAGTTATTAAAGATATTCAATATGTTTTATCCGACTTTAAATGCTATTTTATTGATGTAAGGTTTTTTTAAAAAATTTTATGCATATTGCTTCAAGGATCTGAAGGTGTTTCTTCTTATTATTTTTGTAGATAATTTTGGTGTCTTCGGTTAGAATTTTCCTAACATCAGGGGAGGTGGATTTTTCTGGGTGTTTCATAATTAAGTGTTGTTTTATGGCGCTAGTCTCAGAGAGATGGTATATGAGGCGGCGGGACAGTGTTGTAGTTGTATGGCCAATGTAGCTATTAATATATGAGAGGCACTTTCGGAATGGGCAAGTGAATTTTCTATCTATCTATCTATCTATCTATCTATCTATATATATATATATATATATATATATATATTATATATGAATGGGAGCATAGAACAAATAGATAAATACGATTATTTGTTTCTAGAAAACGTGCCATTATTATGTCGATGGTCCATAAGCTCAAATAACACGAAATACAACACACACACACACACACACACACACACCACACGCACACACACACACACACATACATACACACATATATATAATATATATATATATATATTTGTATGTGTGTAGTTAATGAAGAACTGCTAAATATAATATATGTTATATAAAAACATCTAGTCTACGTGGAGCATTAATATATATATATTTGTATAATATATATATATATATATATATATATACTTGTGAGTGTGGTGTATCTGGTACCTACGAGAAAGTCAGGCCAAGTTGTTTTTTGCCTTTTTTCCCAATCATATCAGGGGTAGCACCACCTCGTTTTTTCCAGTCGGGCCAATAGCCAAATGGAAGTCAACCTTAAGCAACACGTGGCAGCCAAACACCACAGAATTTAATGTTTAATGGCCTAGCTTAAGAACTTGCCACACGGAAATTTGAGATGTTCCTCGCCTGGATTGATTTGACAAGTGGGTGATATAAACTACCTGGGCGGCGGTGAGCCAAATGGGATATTTTTTTCCGGCAGAAATAATTCCCACGAGGCTGGGTGCAATGACTTTTTATGCGGCGAAGTGATTTTAGAAAGAGGGGCTGGCCCTTAAATTCTGTTAGACTGTTTTTGCGTCCTGTGATGCTCTCCTTTTGGCCATTTTGGCGTACTGGAAAAGTACGCACAACACTATTATTTGACGATATGCTTTTTCTGTCTGTAACCCTTCTGTGTATAAAAATAATGAAGGATTATTAAGAGTCGAAAGATTTCCTTTTCATGGGAGGATACACAGTTTAACAAACAAGATTCATGACTTGCTTGGGATTTCTCTGAGTAGGATAATTAGACATGCGACGAATTACACACACGTATCCTCACAGACAGTACTCTATATTCTTAATATGTAATTTAAATTAAGTATTATTATTATATTAACTCAAGTAAATGTGTCTAATAAAACTAATATAAAACTCCTGGGTCTAACTTAAAAATATTCTACAATTTGAATTAACTAATTGCTCCACTAGTTATGGACTTAGAATGTTTTATTATTTTTATATACCTATTACTTGAAGCAATTACATTGCTTTAATTGCAAGGGTTTGTGGTAGGACTGGGATGAAGTCTAGATGTGTAATTAGACGTTCTGGCTTGAGAGAGCACAATGCTTCATCTGTCTGTGGAAGAATTGACGTCTAACCAATAAACACCATAGAACTTGAAGCAGGCTTATTTTATTGAAATTCGGGTATGTTCATCCTCATTGTAGATACATTCGGGATGAAGTGATTTTGTAGTTGTTGATTGGACGTTGTTGTGTGGAACTATGTTTTTTAGTTTGTTATATTTGTGGTCATTGTAGGCTAGACTTAATGTTTGCAGTCTTTTCGGCAAACGGTACTGGCCATATTTACTATTTGGTATTTATGGTCCATTTTATAATTACATATTATTAAGTAAATATATTTATAATTTTCCATCGAAGCTGTGGGAATACACACTAGCTAGTAGTGAATCACAGTTGATTCGGATAATTGGAATTGTGTTATTACTTTTGCTGACTTGGGCTTACCCCCAACTGCGCCGTCACTATAGTTTCGAGACTAGCGCTAACAACAAACTAATGAATATAATTTAATGTGAAAACACAAAAAAGGAACATGTAAGAATCGCAGCTCCCTCATGAAATGCTCTAAGAAGAAAAAATTCTACCGAATGAGCCCAATGACTAAAAATATTCAAGAGTCATACGCATCTTGGTCCAATTGTACAGCTCCTATGTTTAGGGAAGCTCTATAAGCAGAAAGCTATAGACAGTTAAAATGAGCGCTTTGTGTGTTAATGATTCTGATACACAGAACTCGATAACAGTTGACATGCGGGGATTCTTATACAATTTATATCAGCATGGCCTTTTAACATGTATAGCTTGGTTAGAGGTCTTCCGCCGTCGCCTGACAAGTCGGTATGATACACCTACAAAGCTTAGTTCGTATCTCCTGTGTATAATGACTCTTAGTTGATGAAGCGCCTAATACGCCTTACGTCCGAACAATGTTCATTCTTCAAAGACGAAAAAATACTTGAATTATTTGTGGATTTTCTCCCCTATAAATCATAGAATTCCTACCTAAAACTGATAAACATTTATATTAACGCTCGAATTTTGTGTTTAGAGTCGGCTTACGGAATTTGATTGATAGGAAAGTCATGACCCGGCCTTATATTCATTGATTATTACATGTAATTAAAAATGCGTATTTGAAAGAATGTAGGAGATATAAATATGCTAGACTTTGGTTGAAAAAATTAGCACAATATTTTATCACAATAGTAAAGTTTCTTCGGATATTAAATATCGAATTGGAATAAACCACCGAGAGAAATCTTTAAAGAAGACTGGAAGTCTAAGCATCCAATAATGAAGGAAAAGAGATACTCCCGTCGGTTCTGTTACAGAACTAGCAAACATGCTAGTAATAATGATAATACATGTGTTTGTTTTTGTTTACTTCTCTCTCTTCGTTCACACCACCACACACAACACATAACACACACAGTTATATAATAATAATATATATTATATATTTATATTAATATATATAATATATATTATATATTATATATTATATGGATACCATATATGATAAGTAGTTATATGAATAATTAGTATATCTGATCATAGACCGTTATTGATCATAATTTTTCTTTTATCTTTGTTTCACATTATAATTTCTTTGTTCATTATTCTATCTCACTTCTTTAGATTTCAATTAATTATATAAATTCAGTTAATTTAGATTATTCAGAACTTTTTTATTTCCATGATCGGCACATAATAAATGGATATATACATCTTATCGGATGGCTGTATACTCTAATTGAAGTTATCATCATCGAACCTATGTATTGTGCTGCTTATTTCTGTCTGTTCTCGAAATGCACATATTGGATGTGGCATATTGTTATTAATTGTCTTATTATCTTTATATATAATTAAAACGAGATGTTTTTATGATGTGCTTTCATTTTATTCCCTTCTGTTCTGCATCTGTATGGCACCTGTGTCTAACTTTCAACATAGGATAAAATATTTAAACGTTATGTAATTCAGAGACACAAACTTAGAGTTACTCCACTATTTAACATTAAATATACGATCGAATGTTACAATATATGAATAATTTTGTGTAAATTGTTCGAACACATTTGAGAATATTTCCGATTGTCAGACCACATTCACACTATGAATATATCAGTTACTATTATGTTATTCTTTTAATCTATCAACGATTTTTTACGATATAGTAAAATTTAAAAGAAAGATGGAAAATGGGATTTAATAGTCCTGAAATCTTAGTAACATCATCATTAACTGCAAGCATGATATTATATAATATTTAATTATATATAATTATATATTATTATATATTAATTATAATATTATAATATTTAATATAATATATTATTATATATATATATTAATGTATATATTATATTGGATGTTTTACTCTCTCTGAAGATTAATATCACATAATCAACACTGGATTTACCAACACTTATTGAGTTACTTTATTTAATAGGTTGGAGTTGTAATTATGAACAATTTTGATTACTTAATTATGACACTGTTTAATACAATTATACACTTTTTTAAACAATTCTTTTCATCAGGCTCGCTTTTGATCTTATTATCAAATGTAAATTCTTCTGAATTTTCAAGGAATTAAAATAAAATTCAGTTTTATCTTTAAAATAAAATTCATATTCTATTTATATTTTTTTAATACAGCAGCACTTTTTTGACAAAATTAGCATACTTTGATACTAACAGCGTTCTTCTAATAACTGGTCAATTGCGGGGTCATCGCGTTATTTACGCTTTTGTTGAAGACAGATCTATTACATACGGTCGATCACAGATATTCCGATGGGACTCATCAGTGAGGGGGGGGGGTGCGATGTGTAGTTAAACCGTCTGAGAGGAAGGCCCGAAAACGGATGCACATTCTTCTCCTGATGAATTTATCCATGCATTTGGGTGAACATAAAGATCTTGTTTATATTTATATATATATATATTTAGGTATGAATTATAATATAGTATATATATATATATATAATCTAAAAAATAGATAGATAGATATATAGCTTTTAAAAAATTATATAAAGATTTTTTTTTAAATTATACATAAGATTTTTTTAAAAATTTATATTTACACTTTTATGTTACCAATTTTAAGGCAACATTTTACATCATAATTGTTATTAGTGAATTAGTTCTATTTTATATCTATTCTGTTAATTCAATAAATTTAGGCTCTACCTATCTCAATAGCTAAACTATTCAAAATTGTTCAGGATGTCATATTTTTTTTAAAATGTACTCCTAGAGGCCGTAGCCCAACATATCATCATTTTTGAGAATGTTGCAATTGAAGCTGCCTGTATCAAATTAAATATTCATTATTACCTGAGTCAATCTGGACATTCATCCTGAAATTATGGATTCCAAGGTTTTAGATTATTCTTGAATTTTTTTAATATTTAGTTTTTATTTTTTATTTTTGGTGATTTTTGTTCATCATCGGATTTTTTTAGTGACATTTTTATAGGGTATGAATAATTAAAAATCATATTACTTCGAAAAAAATTTGGGAATTGATCAAAATTAATTCGTGAACTTAGAGTCTTTCAAATTCTTTGTTGTACAGGAAATTACATGGAGAAGTTTTTTCCAAAGGCGATATCCGGAGCCGTTTCGAGGGCTTACTCGAATTGGATACGTGGCTTACGGATATAAACGGTAGTCTGGCCAATTCTATGTCAATCATCCGCGAGGGGAAATAGTACATTGTCACACATGCTTTCCGAATAATTTCAGAATAATTTGAAGTGAAAATTTTAACATAATCTGGTACCTTGGTAACGAAAAGTTGTTTGTAGTTCTGGTGCATGTCTTTGAGCAAGGAATCCCAAAGTACATTGTATTGGGTATAATGCATATCGATGAATAGATATGAATAATATGAAAAAATATTTGTCATATAATGCAGTGCCCATTGGGATATTGATCTTGCTAATGAAACTTATTAGGAAGAATCATCAATAAATTAAATTTGGTTAATTTTTCAGACACCCCCTTACTATAAGTAAGACGCTCACTCAACTCAAATGTTAAACGAATATTTTTTCTCAAATTACTTGAATTACAAATTTATTAATTTTTTCCCATGTTTCTTAATTGGTTACACATCGTACATTTCTAAGACACACGAACACCACTACAAAACACAACAACTATCATTACACAAAAAAACTTAATGTATCTGTTTTTTTAAAACTGTGGCAAGTTAGAGTAAGAAATTATATATAATATTATATATTAATACTATACTATTATATTAATCATATATATATATANGAAATAGATATATCATATAGTATGAAGTGCGCTCAAACAAATGTGTTTGAAATGGCCGGTAAGGCCGACAATTTTTGGCCCAATCTATATAGTGCCTTAATTAAAGTCATACCTAATTTGCCCTTAATTAATTAATATAATTAAATGAATTAGGCGATGCATATCGGCTTTTAAATGCTAAAGCCCTAAAACAAATCGAGCCAAAAGATCGATCTCTGTATGTACATTTCAGCCTATTTAGGCCTTCACAGCCCACAGCTGATAGACAGTGGCAGTGCCTTTGTGCCGCTGATTCGAACCCTACATGTCAGCCTGACAGGCGGACATATAAAGCACTTGGCCCTGTCTATAGCTCTGCCTGATGAGGCCTAATGGGCGAATGTACATTACAGAGATCGACTTATTTTTCCGATTTGTTTACGCTTACATTTAAAACCGATATGCACCTAATTCGTTTAATTATAATTAATTAATTATTAAATTAGGCCTATGAAATTTAATTAAGCCACATTAATCTCCCCAAAAAATACATATATTGTAATATTTACCAAACTTGTTGGTAAACCCTTGCGGGTCTAAGAAAAAACCCGGCGCCAAAAGATTGATTGTAAAAAATATACTACCAAACAATCACCTGCGGCGAGCAAAAAAATGAATGAAAATTAAAAGACCGAAGATAGTCGCCTACCAACCGAAAATAATCAGTTGATTACTATAATACTGCGCCAAAAGAAAAAAAACAATTTATATGTATATATTATGAAAAAATATATTATGTTCTAAAGCCTACAAAGTAAAGAGGGCCTCAATAACCTAAGTAGAGCAAATAAGTCAGATTTCTGCCCCTGAAGGCCACTAACCAAAACTTTAGTAGATATATCTGACTCATTTAGGTTTAACTTTGCATATATATGTATGAAGTATATATAAAAAGGTATGAAAACACCACAAAATTTGTGGGATGTTTAAAGTGAAAACATTTATAACTTGAAATGATAATGAAAATACTTTCCGCATTTTTTATGAAAATCTCATACAGAGCCTTGTTTAATACTAATACGCCAACGCCTCTAAAAAACAATGGACTGCTTCTAATTAAAGATAAAATAAGATAATAAGAAACAAGAAAAACGAAAAAGAAACTAACACCAATCATATAAAAGATGACGAGTGATGCGAAAAACAGTCGAAAGCGCTCTGGCTGATTAGCTATTGGGAATAATCATTATTCAACTGCCCGATCCTTAACATCTAGAAAGGAAAGCCAGAAGACTGTTAAAAGATACATAATCAAGCATCATGAAAAGAGAAATGCTCCGCCTGTTATTTTAATAACACCGCCTACAATATAATATAATATATATATATATAGTTAAAGTATATATATATATATATATATAAACATTTTTTTGCCTTCATTTTACCCCACCCATTTGCCTTGATTGAAATCCTCTGTTACGCAATTTGATTTACATTGTGACTTTTAAACGATCTACCGCGTTCGTTACTTTGACAAAGCACCGGTCGAAAGGGCCCTTAAGTTTTACATTTTCTCTTGTTTTCTTCGAAAAATGAAAAGTTCCAACTGACAATAAAGTTATGTCGTAATTTTTCAAAATTTCTTATACAGTTCAGCCTGCCCTACCAAAAATGTTGTGTATATATATATATTATATTAGTATATATATTATATATATATCATAATAGAAAAACAAATTATTCTAAAAAAAATATGAATCTAATTTGATGATGAAGTCAAACTTTTAAACGTTTCGGCTTTTTTATTAAAGCCTACTAGCTTGAATTTTTTGTGGATATAAGGTTGTGCAGACGCCCACTCTTATTTATAGACTGCCGGAGAAGTTCATGTGACCATATTCTGTTCAATCACTGGCCCCTAGCACTGCCTCTGTTTGCCTAGATAATATCATTTATATGGCCTGCTTCTTAGTATACCTAAATCATTAACTACTTGGATCTTGCGCTGGACGACGGAACCATAGGATTATATCACGCCCGGACTTATTCACTTACAAAGCGATTCTATAACTCAGGACTTACTTATTTACTTTAAAGCTTCTTTACAACTGGCCAAGGATGGCGGCTAAAGATACTTAACACCTTCAACAGGCACAATACAAATAGCGCAAGGGCAGCGAATGTTGCCTGAATAGTTATTAATTGTTTTTTTATAACATGCTCAACTGTTTCAGACAATAATATATTTCCCCTCCATTGTTTATTTCTGATCAAGTTTTATTATGAACCAAAACGTTTTAAATTGTCCTCATCATCAAGATTAAATTCAATATTTGTTTGGAATTACATTTGTTTTATGTATATCTACCATTGCTCAATTTTTTTCAAACAGGTTTTACCCACTGCTGTATCTAGCTATCTATATAAAATAACCCCAATATGTTAGATAGCCCTACCTATCTGAGAGTTTTCATATCTATTTATATAGCTCATAAGCCTATCTACCTGCTGTATATCACATCCGTTTCATATCTATCTAATTCTATCTATCTATCTATCTAAATACGCTGATATCTATCGATCTATCACCCATAAAGACTGTTAGATAAAAATTAATTCAACACAGTTTGGATTGAATAGTATAGACAGATTAGAAAGATATGACGATCAATCTATCAATCCAGTCTTCTAATGTACTGATATGTGTTCTATCACAGGCCTTTTTTTTGTTCATATCTAATCTATACTATCTATCTATCTACGTCAGTCTTTAGCTATCTATCTATTCGGCCATTTTTCATATCTATCTATCAATCAAATCTATCTATCTAACTATATACTTATATATTATATATATATATATATATTTATATAGTATATATATATATATATATCATGTCTTTTCATAGCTATCTATCTATCTATCTATTCATCTATTTCAGCTCTTTTCATATTCTATCTATCTATCCATCTATTATTTATCTTAGTCTTTTCATATTCTATGGCCTATCGAGTTATTTTAATATCTACTATCTATTTATCAATCCCTTCGCTTTATTATATATAATATTATATATAAATACTATATATAAACTCCAGCTATTATAATATATATATAATTATATATTATATAATATATATATATTATATATATTATTCGAATCATCAGTCTCTCTCTTCCCCTTCTCTAATATTAATATATACTATATATAATATAGTAATATATATTATTATATATCAGTCTTTTCAGATATCTATCTAGTCGATTTATTTTTCTAATGTGCCTGGCTATCTTCTATCTATCTATCTATCTATCTAAGTCTAATCACACACCAACAAAGTTTGTACAATTTCCGTCATGGTTGTTTAAATATTCTCGAGGCTGCGCGAAATATCAATTCAGAAAAAAAACATATCCATTAGCCGAGGCGTGACGTCTCCCACCACAGACAATTATTTAAATGAAAAACACCACTTAGTTGTGAGGCGATGCAAAAAGCGCTCAGAATGGTTAATATTAAGCAACTCTCAGGGCCAAGTCAGCTCTCCAGACATGAATACGCCAAAATGTTTTAGGGCCAATTTGATTGCCGGCTGAACTAAGCAAAATGACCAGATGTGCACGGCTCTACGGACACAGACTTATATATATATATATATAATAACTATACTATTAATATATTATATTATATAATATATATATCTATAATTATTATGAAATAATTGGAAAAAAAAAGAAGCTAATGTTTATTTCGCCTACGCTGCCACGTCTGTTTCAATCTGTTCAATATGATCTTCATCGGGGTTTTTTGTTAATTTGAGTGAAAGATAAATGTTATCACCGACATTATCGCCTTAATGAACTTGCCTGTCTTTCAATTTTTCATAATGCTTACATAACTGCTCGGATTCATTTCGAATTTTCTTTCATATATATATATATATATATATATATAATATATATATATATATATAAGTATATAATAATTTCTTTTACTTTCTGAACTCTACAGGAGTTAAAAAACCGCCAGAAATTCAGTTTGTTAGATAATTTTCTTTCCAAAACTGACATCTTGGGAAAAAATTAAAGAAGAAAAGAGCAAAACGTTTGCAACAAACTCCCTTCAGCCTTCAGAATTATCCTGACGCAACGATTTCGGGGAAAACCTTAGCGCTAGATAATGTCTGACCATGTACTTCCAGTATAATATTTATATATATATATATATATATAGATATATGAATAGAAATATTTGTTTTCCAAATAGATTGCCATTATTCTGTGATGCGTCCATTTAGCCAAATGATATCAAAGATTTACCAAGTATATACTATATATATATATATTATTATATTATAATATATATATATATATATATATATATATATACATATATAATATATTCAAGGTGTGCAAGCGGGCACCGTCATATATGTAATGGAAGAACTTTAAGAAATATAGATTGGGTGGAGATAAAAAAATTTGTATTACATACGTGGACCATATATATATATATATATATATTATATTATATATATATATATATATTTATTATTATATATTATGTGACCGCATGTGTGTATATTATATATATATATGAGCTAGACATTAGGCAATTACATGAATACAATTATTTCATTCGCCGAAGACGTTGCTTTATGTTGTTGATTGCAACAAACCAAATGACACCATCACCAAATATCGACACATTAATATGTATATATATTATAATATTATAAATATATATATATATTATATATATATATGCTTGTGTGTGTGTGTGTTGTGTGTGTGCTGTAGGAATACCAAAACATATTCTATTAGACAGTGCCCCGGCGAAATCTGGATTTTTCTATTACTTACATTATATATATTATATGCTGTGTGTGTCTGTGTGTGTGTGTGTGCTGTGTGGTTTTGGCAGCCAAGTTATATTCTAGCCGTATGTGCCCCTATTGAACAACACGGAGTATTCTTTCTCCATTTGCCGGTTAGTAATTTTTTCCAGTCTTTCTTCGCCATCTTTCTGCCCGTGTTTGGATACCAACTTGATATAGAATTATTTCCTCATACTTAATCCGCAGCGCTTTCGACTGTTTCGCCAGTCGTCATTCATGGTGGCTATATAAGATGGTTTTAGTTCATTTTTTTTCAGCCTTCGTAATTTTCTATGTTTTTATTAATTTGGAGAGTATTCCATTTGTTTTTTAGAAGGACGGTGTAAGTTAAGGTGTGTAGTTATTAAGATATTCAATATGTTTTATCCGACTTTTAAATGCCTATTTTATTGATGCTTAAGGTTTGTTGCCAAGATAGGCTATTATTCCTGGATTTTGGGAGCTAGCGGACTACTAATGGTAAGCGAGGTGAAGAAATGATGAAGGCGGGGATTTAAAAAAGGATAGTACGATGGTTTTTTTTGACCGATAGCGTGACCCCGAGAAGCAATTGAGTGGCAAGCGGAAGTCGGGGTGTTGATCGGAAGTCACGTGGCTGGACGTGGCCCGCAAAAAAAAGAAAGGGTTCGTTCCTCTTTTTGCCGAGCGGCTACTGCCTTTCATCATTCAAGGGCTGCGTATGGTTACGCGACCTCATGAGGAGCCCAGTAGATCAGTAGTGTTCTCTCTCTCCTTTCTCTCTGCCCTTTCCTCTCTCTGGTAGGACACCCATCTATACGCAGCCACGAAAATAAAGGCTGGCAGTG
Organism: Doryteuthis pealeii; assembly: GCA_023376005.1. NCBI lineage: Eukaryota > Metazoa > Mollusca > Cephalopoda > Myopsida > Loliginidae > Doryteuthis > Doryteuthis pealeii. Next base: position 7,231,537 of record CM042171.1, on the reverse strand, counting down.
TGTGAACGACATGTTTTCATCGTGTTATGGATTTTTATAAATCGCGCCCCACCATTCAGCCCGGCGACTTTTTGCCGAGCTTAGCTTACCAAGAAAGAAAAAAAGGACTACGCCCGTACTTGTATCGTTTTTAGCTGCCGTGAATATTACAACGCTAACAGGTTTTTAAAAAATTTTTATGCCATATTGCTTCAAGGATCTGAAGGTGTTTTTCTCTTATTATTTTGTAGATAATTTGGTGTCTTCGGTTAAAATTTTGCCAACATCAGGGGGTGGATTTTTCTGGGTGTTTCATAATTAAGTGTTGCTTTTATGGCGCTAGTCTCAGAGAGATGGTATATGGGCCGGCGGGAAAGTGTTGTAGTTGTAATGACGCAACAATGTAGCTATTAATATATTGAAGAGGCACTTTCGGAATGGGCAAGTGAATTGTCTATCTATCTATCTATCTACTTCTATATATATATATATATATATATATATATATATATATGAATGGGAGCATAGAACAAATTAGATAAATACGATTATTTTGTTCCTAGAAACGTGCCTATTATTATTCGATGGTCATAAGCTCAAATAACACGAATACACACACACACACACACACACACACAACAACACAACACACACATACATATATATATATATATATATAATATATATATATATATATATTTGTATGTGTGTAGTTAATGAAGAATGCTCTAAATATAATCTTAGATATGTATATAAAAACACTAGTCAACGCTTGCATCACACACACAAAACGACACACACCCAACACCATATATATTATATATATATATATATATATATATATAATAATACTTGTGAGTGTGTTATTCTGTACCGCTACGAGAAGTCAGCAAGTCCTGTTTTTGCCTTTTTCCCAAATCATATCAGGGGTAGACTCGTTTTTATTTCAGTCGGCCAAAAGCCAAATGGAAGTCACACGCCGCCAAAAACACAGAATTTAATGCCAGCCTTTTAAGAACTTGCATAAAATTTCGCTGGATTGATTCTGGGGAAAACACCGAGCCAAATATTGTCAGGTGGTCTCACGGGAGCCAGACGTTTGATCTACTAAAGTAAAAAGACGCACTTATTTGATTCTTGGGTAATTTGTTAAAAGAAGGTATTTAAAGAAGTTATTAAGAGTCGAAAGACTTCCATGATCCTTTACCAGACTTCATTTTGAATATTGAATCCGTCAACTTCCAGACCTATCTATGTATTAATACTTTTATTCCAGATAAATGTGCCTAAAACATATAAAACCCTGGGTCACAAAATTTCTATTGTAATATATATATATATATATTACCAACACCTCCGCCACGAGCAGTATTCGACACAAATCAATTCTTTAAGCGAGAGTTTAACAGCCTTTGAATTAAGGAGTTTTCCTTCTCCTAGACCGGTTGGTCCTAAAACAAGGTTAAGAGCCGGTCTGCCTATCTATTTACCATAGCTGAGAGGCGGAGAGCTAGAGATTCATACCTTTCCCAAGCGTATTAGCCGCCCTAATGTGAAAATGCAATTACCACGTCCAGGATTTGCAACTTGGGGGACGTGTCCATTAACCAGCGACCTTTAACATTACACACGCACTCCTAATATTCTAATATGTTAATAATATATATATATTCTCTGAAGATACACTGACTATTGTTGTGGAGGAGGCTAAAGAAGCTAACTTGCTAATAGACCTGGCTGACGGAGCCCACTATTTACCGTCATGTGGAAGAATTTGAGCTAACCAAAATTAAACACAAAAATTGAATCAATTACTCTAAAGCTGAAAAACTACGCCTCTAGACAAATGTTCTGAAGCTGACACAAAATTTCCTTAAGTTGCTGTTGCCATTATTCCATGTTGTTAGCTTCTATGTTTGTGGTGATGGTATGATATAGATATATAATATATTTGTATATATATATTATATATATATTAATATCATATATATATATATATTTAGAAAGGAGCAAAGAATACATTTTCTTATTCTATGCTACCTTCGCTTATTCGATTGTTCTTAGAATAGTTTCGTGGTTTGGTCATCTAGTTTCGACATGAATGATTGGCCGAATTACCAAAACAACTATTTGACGGGGAATCTAACTGCGCCAACTCGTCAGTGCAAACCCAAGATTTGACGATTTTAAGGGACTGCCCCAAGCGACACTCTGAAGAACACTGATTATTCTTGTGCGAAGACTGGGAGAAGCTAGCCTGTAATAGACCTGCTGGAGAGCCACTATCTACCTGTCTGTGGAAGAATTTGAATCTAACCAAATTAAACACCAAAAATTGAAGCAGGCTATTAGAAAGGGTAATGTTTAGCTCAACAACATTCCAAGTGTAGAAGTTCTATCATGTAGTTTATGTGTGAGAGTATGTCTCTCCAGGACTGGCTGATGAGTATCTGAGAAAACACAAGTATACAGCTGTCAAATTGCTTACTGGCCACCCAACTATGATAAATAAAAAAAAAAAAATGTAAGGCCTAAACAAATCGAGAAAAATCAATCTCTGTATGCCACATTTCAGCCTATTAGCCTCATCAGCCAGAGCTATAGACAGAAAGACCGCTTTGTGTGTGATTCGAACCCTGACTGTCAACGCTGACAGGTGGGCGACTCTAACCATTTACACCAGCTGGCCTTAAACCATGTCAGCTTGGTTAGAGTCCGCGCGCCTGCTCGGCTTGACAGTCAGAGCTTCGAATCACACACAAAGCAGTCTTCCTGTCAATAGCTCTGGTGATGAGCTTAATAGGCTGAATGTACATAGAGAGAATTGATTTACTCGATTTGTTTAGCCTCACATTTGAATAGGTATGCCCGCCTAAATCATTAATTATTAATTAATTAATTTTCCAAAAATTAGGTACGACTTCAATTAAGCACATAATCTCCCAAAAATTGTCGGCTAACTAACAGCCATATCAAAAAACAAACACATTGTTTGTTTGTTACTTCTCATATATATATATATATATATATATATATATATATATATTATATATATATATATTATTACCATGACCTATTTTGCAATCATTTTTCTTTGTTCAATATTATTTTTGTCAATCTAATCACTCTAAGTTCAATATTAATCAGTTAATAGATTTCGACCTTTCTATTTTCCATGTCCGGCAATATAAATAAATAAATATCGGACTGGACTGACTAATTGAACTCATCATCGAACCTATGTTTGTCTGCTTATTTCTGTCTGTCTCGAAATGCACATATGGCTGTGCATATTGTTATATTTATATACGAGATGTTTGAGTGCTTTTTTCTTGTTCCTGCCATCTATGCACCTGTGTATTTCCACATACGATAAATATTTAAATTCAAGACACAAAACTTAGAGTTACTACTCTAACATATATACCCCCTGTCGGCTGGGGCGTTAGAATGCACCGACTGCACCTCTGCAGAGGGGTAAGACTCCCCAAATGGGGCACCTGTTGGCCGTGGGTGGCGACCCGTGATGCTTAAGGATAGAGCCCAGGTGGATAAGGAGTTCATGACATGCAATTACTCCACTTTGGCCCTATCTTGGGCTAGACGGGCGGTCGGAGAGGCCCCTCCGATCAATTGGCTGGTCACGTCAAGCCCTAGCACCTATATGATTTCCTAACCCTATTGCCTTTTTATCATATGGGTGCTAGAAGGCGGTGGCTTGCGGGTCTACATGTCCTGGGAATGACGTTAAACTCTATCTGATGGTGAGGTTTCCAGTTCTGGAGGTTTGGGGAATGTGGAGCACCCTTCATCACCATTGCCTCCATGGTTCCACTCTGACCCGGAAGTGGTAGTACCTGTTAGGGGTCCCATCTATGGGTTAAATAGAAAAATGTATTTATAAAAAAATTTGTATTATGCATTAAGAATTGATTTATTTCAAAATTTTTATCGGCATTAAATGACCCACTGAGGTTGACATGCCGTAAAACAAAACAAAACAATAAAACAATCTAACATATATATTGTGTACAAATAAATATTTTGAATATATACGAAACACATCGAGAATATGAGACAATTCACACATGAATTCAGACAACTTTACTACCAAATAGATATATAAAATTTAAAAAGAAAGACATTAAAATGATTAATATCTGAAATCTTAGTCAACAACAAACTGACATAATAGTATATATATATATATATATAATATATAATATTATATATATATATATATATATATATATTATATATAGAGAGAGAGAGAGAAGAGAGAGAGAGAAGAGAGAATAGATAGATAGATAGGATTTTTTTAAAAATTATATATAATTTTTATGTACCAAATAAAGGCAATTTACCCGTAATTATTTTAGTGAAAGTTCATATCTTTTGTTTAGAATTCAATAAAATATAGGCACTAAAATCTCAAATGATAAACACGCAAACGTCAGGATGTCATATTTTTAAAATGTACTCCTACAGGCCGTAGCCCATCATATCATACCATTTTTAAATTGTTCTGATTCCATGTACAAATTAAATATAATCTGAGTCAAATCTGGACCAGCAATCCTGAAATTTTGAATTCACAAGTTTTAATTATTCTGATTTTCTAAATTTATTTATTTTTATTTTTTTATCATGATTTTTTGTGTGAGATTTTTTGGTATGATAAAAAAAAATCATAACTTCGAAATAAATTTGGGAATGATCAAAATTAATTGTGAAATTAGATCTTTCAAATTCGCTTGTACAGGGAATTATCCGTGAGAAGTTTGGAGATGAGCGTTTGACTGAATTGGATACGTGGCTTAAAGGATATAAACGTAGATGGCCAATTCTATGTCAAATCATCCCGAAAAAAAGAAAATTGTCACACATCCCCTCGAAAAATTGAAGTGAAAAATTGAAGTGAAAAATTTTAACAAGTTTTATCAAAATTGTGTAGCTTCAATTCTGAGCAAAAACCAAAGTATATTTTTGGTACAAATGATATTCAATAGATATGAAATAATAATAGAGAAAATATTTGTCATAAATGCAGTGCCACATTGGGATATTGATCTTGCTATGAAAATATTAGAAATCATCAATAAATTAAATTTGGTTAATTTTCAGACTACCCCCTTACATAATAAACGCACACAGCAACTCAAATGTTAAAAGAATATTTTCTCGACAATTACTTGAAATAAACATTTTTTCTTACTGACACACACACACACACACACAACCTTGAGGGTTTTTTCGATATCCTTTATCGCAAAAGATTTATACACACGCGCGCAACCACACACACAAAACACCTAAAAATTCACAATGCGTTTTTTCGATACACACACTCACACATTCTCATACTCACACCGTAAAAGAAAATATTTGACGTCACATCTCAAACCGTTCATTGTTCAGCGTCCTTTCTTCAGATTTCAAATTTTGAACAAATTGATAGACAATGACTATCACTTGCTTTTCTCGTCATTCTGTACTAAAAATTTTTATCACCTTCCTTATACCAACAAATGTCCAGAAGATGATCTAATTAATAGATCGAAACACTGCAGTTTCGGCCAATAAACTTACCACTGAACTTATTTAAACCTATGTTTTTTCAATTTTCTTAATATACTACATACCGTTGGCTTCACTTCCATCTCTTCACATATATATATATATGTATGAGTGTGTGTGTGTGTATATATATTGTGTGTGTATGTGTGTGTTACTATTGAGTTTGAATAGCACACAAAGAGTGACAAAACTAATAAAAAGTGTAAAAGATTACAGTTACAGGGATATATTGGAGAAATTAGGATTAAATATTTTAATAGGAATAAGGATAAGAGGTGATTTAATTGAAACTTTCAAAATAATTAATGGTATTTCTGAACTACAATGGTATTTCTGAACTACAATGTAGTTGGAGTGGCCTATTGTCGATATCAGCCTGACAGCTAAGGAATCTATCCTCTGTTCACTAGCGCTAGACCAAGGAGATGTTTTTGCATCTGAGGTGGAGCGCAATAGAATAAAAATCTGAAGCTTACTTTGGATATATGTGAGTTCTGAAATAAGGGTAAGAATAATAATTTAAGAGAGCATTTTTGGGAACTATCGGATGAATTACTTAAGAAAATTTGATCTGTGAATACATAAATTAGTAATGTGTCTATATTCTGTAAATATCAGTCCGAGTGTGTGTGTGTGTGTGTGTGTGTGTGTGTTTGTGTGTGTGTATGTGTGGTGTGTGTGTGTGTGTGTTTACTTTGTGTCTATATTCTGTAAATATCAGTCTAAGTCAACATTTTTCAGTTCATTTTTTCTGCCCTCTTCATATCTTTTTTTTTCTTCTTGTATAAATATTTTTGCAAGGTATAAATTTATTTATTTCCTCGCCATTTTCTTTTTTTTTCCTCAGAATTCTTTCCTCTAATCTCTGCTCCTTCAAGCACCACATTTCCCTCGTTCTACCTCGGCAAATTCCCTTTTATCTTTTTCACAACGATTGTGTGCTTTTTTTTTTTTTAGATTTTTTTTTACGCCAATTCTTCATCATGCTCTCTCATTTTCTTTTCTCTGTTTGACGACTATCCAAGCTCTCCCTTTTTTGTTTTTTTCTAACACATCTTACTCTCCTTTTCTCATTACCAAAACTATTTTTTTTCTTTTAATGTTTTAATGTTTTTTTTTATTTTTTTATTTTTTTTTGCATAAGCCTTACTCTCCAATTTGTCTTTCATTTTTTTGTTAGTTCTTTTTCCCATTATTTTCCATTTTTTTTCCAGATCGTTTTTATTTTATTTTTTATTCCTACTATTCTGCCGTTCTTCTGAAATGTAATTGATGCTAGCCAAAATTTTTAACCCGCCACTCGACCAGCCCACCCCACTAACCTCCGCGTCTGCCGAGTTTTTTCCGCGGGAAATTACCACTCAAAAGCCGAACTTCAACGAATTTTCTGCCTTTCCCTTCTTGCTTTATTTTCAATAATTGCAAAAGGAGGAACAAGAAACAATACACAACTATAAAATGACTCTACAAATAAAATTAAGGAAACAACTTTGATAAATCTTTTCACTTGTTTTTTTTTCTATTGTTTATTCTTTCTTTCTTTCTTTCTGCTTCTTCTTGTTCTTTCTTTCTTTTTGCTTCTATTGTTTGTTCTTTCTTTCGTTCTTTTTGCTTCTCTTGTTCTGTCTTTCTTCTTTGCTTCTATTGTTTGTTTGTTCTTTCATTCTTTCTTTCTTTTTGCTTCTCTTCTTTCTTTCTTCTTTTTGCTTCTTTTTGCTTTCTTTCTTTCTTTCTTTCTTGTTTCTTTCTTTTCTTTTGTTTCTTTCTTTCTTCTTTCTCTTCTTTTTGCTTCTCTTGTTCTTTCTTTCTCTCTTTTTGCTTCTTTCTTTCTTTCTTTCTTTCTTTTTGCTTCTCTTGTTCTTTCTTTCTCTCTTTTTGCTTCTATTGTTTTTCTTTCTTTCTTTTCTTTTTTTGTTTCTTGTTCTTTCTTTCTTCTTTTTCTTTCTTTTTGCTTCTCTTGTTCTTTCTTTCTCTCTTTTTGCTTCTATTGTTTGTTGTTCTTTCTTTGTTTCTTTGTTTCTTTGTTTCTTTTTGCTTCTATTGTTCTTTCTTTCTTCCTTTCTTTCTTTCTTTTTGCTTCTATTGTTTGTTCTTTCTTTCTTTCTTTTATTTAGCTTGAATTTTTTTCTGCTTTCTTTCTTTCGACGTCTCTTGTTTGTTCTTTGTTTGTTTCCTTCTTTCTTTCTTTCTTTCTTTCTTTCTTTCTTTTCTTCTATTGTTTGTTCTTTCTTTCTTTTGGATTCAATTATTTGTTCTTTATTTCTTTCTTTTGCTTCTATTATTTCTTCTTTCTTTCTTTTTGATTCTGTTGTTTGTTATTTCTTTCTTTCCCTTTTTTCTTTCTTTCTTTTTGCTTCTATTGTTTCTTCTTTCTTTCTTTTTGCTTCTATTGTTTCTTTCTTTCTTCTTCTTTCTTTCTTTTTGCTTCTATTGTTTGTTCTTTCTTTCTTTCTTTTGCTTCTATTATTTCTTCATTCTTTCTTCTTTCTTTTTGCTTCTTTGTGTGTTCCTTCTTTCCTTCTTTCTTTCCTTTTGCTTGTAGAGTTTCTGCTTTCTTTCTTTCGGCGTCTCTTGTTTATTCTTTATTTGTTTGTTTGTTTGTTTGTTTCTTTCTTTCTTTCCTTCAATTCCGTCCGATTTTTCTTTCTTTCTTATTCATCTATCTTTTTTGGTTTCTTTTACAACCATTGATTGCTCTTCTTTCTTTCTTTCTTTCTTTCTTTCTTTCATTCATTCATTTCCATCCATCTTTTCTTTCTTTCGTTAAGTATTCTATGTTATAGCCCTTGGACAGAATTTAACCCGCAACCTACAGATGATTTTCTCTTAGAACTGCTTTAGCGAAAACCCTTATATATGTTGTACCACGTGTCCAAATGGACAATGTAGACTC
>CM042171.1:7190588-7213088 GCA_023376005.1 Doryteuthis pealeii | reverse complement strand
CATAAACAAAGTGGCATCACGTATATCTGAACTAATTTTAGATTTCTAATATTCATATATATCTGACACCAGACTGGACATATCTTAAAAGAAGTCCTTAACATCAGATGGAATTTTCTCAGTAATCCATCAAACTTTATAAATATTTTCTTTTAATATGCTCGATTGGTTACGATGCTTCCTTGTGCAAGATTACGCGATGTGACAAGATCTCGAAAGACGTTTATAATGAACAATGTATTACGTCTCTTTGACGAGTTAGGCTTCCAGACCAGTGTTCTCATTTGAATTTGAAACTTAATTACCCAAGATTAAGCAAATATTGCAACCGAAATATCGCCCAATGCACACAGTTCCATACACTTCAACCACATACGTCCATAGGCACACACACACACACACACACACACACACACACACACACACATATATATATATATATATATATATATATATTATATATATATATAACGGGGCTGGTGTAACTTGAAGTGATAAATATATATATATATATATAATCCAAAGTCCAGAGAAGAAATCTTCCTTACGACATAGGTTTTTTTTTAAAACAACTTGTCGCAGTTTGAGAGCTCAATGTGTGCTCTTATTGTTAGAGTCACAGAGCAAATTTATATTTAATAAATAACAAAAGACTTAGAGATCTTGCATTATAGACTATTTCAGGGAGCTTAGACAAAAATGTCTAATTCTCCGACTCATCAGATGCGAATCTGATGAGTCGGGAGAATTAGACATTTTTGTCTAAGCTCCCTGAAATAGTCTATAATGCAAGATCTATAAGTCTTTTGTTATTTATTTAATATATATATATATATATATATATATATATATATATATATATATGTGTGTGTGTGTGTGTGTGTGTGTGTTTATATGTGTGTGTGTATGTGTGTGTATGTGTGTGTGTATTATATTCTATACATTATTGGCAGATTATTACCGTCGATTTCAAGTTATCATATGCCCTTTCGTTAGATAAATCACCCTGGAAGTGAACTAAATATCCGTCATAAACCGTTATATATATATATATATATATATATATATATATATATATTATATATATATATATATATGTGTGTGTGTGTGTGTGTGTGTGTGTGTGTGTGTGTGTGAAGAAAAGGAAGAGAATCCGACGGTATGTAGTATATTAAGAAAATATCGTTAAGTCTGTGGGTCCCTATGTGCGTATATATATATAATTATGTGTGTGTGTGTGTGTGTGTGTGTGTTAATATATGAGTAGTAGCTTACCGGTGGGTATGAGTACGATCGTTGGAAGCGCACAGTATCCAGGGTTTATGTATTGTATGTATCCAACGGGCATGTATTGTACCAACTGAGATTAATCGAAAACTCGATTAATTCAACGGATGTACCCCTGACAAATCAGACGATGAAACTCGAGTAGGTTACTTTTATCCATTATATATATATATATATATATATATATATATATATATATATAAACTCACTTCTGAGGGTCCTGAAATGTTATTGGTCCCTTCAAGAAAAGAATATCTTAAAAATAGGTTAAAGAGAATTGGGCAACGGGAAGCGAAATGGGCTGAACTATAAAAGGATCATGAAAGGTAAATATGTATGGCTCAAGGCCATTCGCTTCTTTGACAGGCCGATAAATTTTCAACATACACTCGTGTGCATTCAAATTTATACAGTAGCCAATTATTCTGATCTTATATATATATATATATATATATATATATATATATATTAGGTTGTTACAAAAATAATGGCCGATTGAAGTGCTCAGTTTTGAAATGTCATTTTAACATAGAATTGAAATGTTCATCTTTGAAGACCCTAATTTTTCAAAAATACTTTCTATCTGAAAATGAATTAAATTTTATTTTTGAAGACACATTAATTATTATATATGCAAAATTCACCTGAAATAAACAACAATTCTATGTTAAAATGACATTTCAAAACCGAGCACTTCAATCCATTATTTTTTGTAACAACCTAATATATATATATATATATATATTATATATATATATATATATATATATATGTGTGTGTGTGTGTGTGTGTGTGTGTGAAGAGAAATGGAAGTGAATCCGACAGTATGTAGTATAGTGAGAAATTTGAAAAAAACACAGGTTTAAATAAAATGAGTGGTAAGTTTATTAGCCAACGCTGTAGTGTTTCAATCTGTCTAGTACATCTTCTTCAGGGCTTTGTTTTAAGGAAAATAAATTTATCGCAGATAATAAGGAGATTGTGAAAGTCTTTTGGTGATCAATCCACCTAAAGTGAACAATTAGCGTTCTTAGATTGTTTGAAATTATGAAACGCAGAGACAAACGGTTCTGAAGCTGACACAAAACATTCTTTAAGTTGTGTGTATGTGTGTGTGTGTGTGCGTGTCTGTGTGGCTGTGTATTATATATATATATATATATATATATATATATATATATATATCATTTATCGCAAAAGATTTATACACACACACACGCACCCACACACCTAAAAAATGCACAATGTTTCCTTTCGATACACACACTTACACCGTCCCATACTCACACCGTAAAAAAGAATATTTGACGTCATATTTTAAACCGTCTCCTTTTTTCAAACCTCGAATTTTTTTTTAAACAGACTGAATAACAACGACTGCCACTTGCTTTTCTCGTTATTCTGTGATAAAAAAATTCTTATTACCTTCCATATACCAACAAATGCCCTGAAGATGATCTAATTAATAGATCGAAACACTGCAGCGTCAGCTAATAAACTCACCACTTAACACATTTAAACCGGTGTTTTTTAAAATTTTTCTTAATATACTACATACCGTCGGATTCACTTCCTTTTTTCACACACACACACACACACACACATATATATATATATATTTGTATATATATATATATATATATATATATATATATATATATATATATATATATATTATATATATATATATATATTATATATATATATATATATATATATATATATATATATATATATATATATATATATATATAGAACAGAGGAAGAAATACATTTTCTTATTATTGTACCTTCCTTCGCTATTCCGATTGTATTCGACCCCACCGGACTTTTTTTTCGAAGAACAAGAACAAGAAAAAGGTTGTTTGAATTGATTGTTTGAGGATAGGAGTCTTTTTTTTCTTTTTTCTTTGTTGGTTTTGTTTTTGCATGTTTTGTTTTTTCATCCTCGGGCAGGTGAGAAAATTTACTATTTTTATTTCATTCTATTCTTCTTTTAATTTAGACTGTTTTATTTAATTATGTATCGGTTTTATTTAAACTTTATTTTTCTTTTACACTGTTTTCTCTTCTCTTACAGGTTCCTTTTTTTATTTACCATCTGATAAGTATTTTTGTACCTCACGTCGGCATGAGTAAATAAAATCGAAAGATAAATCCAAAAAGACTTATGTGTACATCACATACACGCAAGAAGGCACACTTACTCACGATTTGGAGTTTCACGCTTTCCATCAGAAGCTATGTACCAAATATTCAGCTTATACAGATGTATTTCCCAGAAGTGCCAGATCATCTAATAAAAATATGAACTTGCAATGAATGCGATTCCCTAATCTCTATGCATTACATACTCTTAGATGAATTGACATGCCGTTAAAATTAATGAATCAATCTAATCCCTCAGTCAACTACTGTGGTAATTATTTGTACTAGCTACGAATACATACCATATAACTGTGCAAATACCTTTTAAGATTGGTTTGGTTTGATTAATTTGTTTAATGGCATATCAACCATCGTGGTTTATTTTATGCCAAAACCATCCTTATGGAAGTACAGTAGTGGTACTATTTAACACATAGCTCCAACTCTTAAGATATTTTTGTTTTGTTTTACGGCATATTAATCCTTTTTGGATCATTTGATGCCGAATCAAGTGTTTTTTGATAAACAAACCTGCTGTTTCGTAAGTAGTCACCCACATAAGTATTAAACATGATCGTCGCTGCTTAACTTCAGTGATCTCTAGACATCATAGTTCAGGCTTTTAGTTATTTACTAAGCTCACCTTAGAAGTGGCACAAGGCCAGAAGTATGGGGCGCCCAATGAGAATTGAACTCACTAACAATGGTGTGCAAATGTTGCTTGTTAACCATTAAACCACATTAGGTGCCCATAATTCCCGAGTACAAAGAGTGTCAAAAAGGTATCAAGATTTTTAATACTTTTTGACACACCTTGTATTCTGAAAAAAATAACGTTCCATTCATTTTTCATTTCCATCTTGGTAATTTTTGACACATCTTGTATTCTGAAAAAAATGAATGGAACGTTAATTTTTTTCAGAATACAAGGTGTGTTAAAAAGTACAAAAAATCTCGATACTTTTTTGACACATCTAGATAGTTGCAAAAGTTAGGCAATATATTTTATATATAAATATATAATATTATTTTTATATATAAAATATATAATAATATTTTATAAAATATATAATATTTTTATATATATGTTTATATATATTTGCTATATATTTATAGCAAGTCCAAGTCTTTTGGGTGAGAGTGATTTTGCGCCCACATGAAGCTGCGTACCGAGACAGCTGTCCTTTCCGGAATCCCCTTTGTTTGGCCATTGCAAATATCCCCAATGTACCCGATGTGCCTATGTACACATACATCAACGTGTACATGCTTTATTTCTCGACTTGAATATGATGGACATGACTACAATTTTCTACTAACACAGATACACATTGAACACCTACGCAAAGGAGATACACATTGTATATTTATATTTACCAACCCCTCCGCACGAGCAGGATGTGACACAAGGTCAATTTCTCAAGCGGAATTCAACAGGTTTGAATTCAGAGTTTTCCTTCTCCTATACCGGTTGCCTAACCAAGTTTAAAGAGCCCGGTCTACACCCATAGCTGGAGGGAGAGTAGAATTCATACCTTTCCCAAGGGTATTAGCGCTAAGTGAAATGCAATTACCACGTCCAGGATTTGAACTCGGGGCGACGAGTCCATTTCCCATGACTTTAACCATTACACCACGCGCTTCCATACACATGATATAATGCTGCATATATATATTTACCAACCCCTCCGCACGAGCAGGATGTGACACAAGGTCAATTTCTTAAGCTGAGTTTAACAGGTTTGAATTAAAAGTTTTCCTTCTCATAGACCGGTTGCCTAACAAAGTTTAAAGAGCCCAGTCTACACCCATAGCTGGAGGGAGAGTAGAATACATATCTTTCCCAAGGGAAGTGAAAAGTGAAAATGCAGTTACCACGTCCAGGATTTGAACTCGGGGCGACGAGTCCATTTCCCATGACTTTAACCATTACACCACGCGCTTCTATACACATGGTATAATGGCGCATATAGAAACACCTAAACACAGACGCACAATCATAACAATCATGGCATGTGCATCCCTTACTTAGCTGCAGTGATACACATCGTTGCTCAATAACCCGTAAAATCATTGAAACATAAAAGTAATGAGAAAAGACATTTTGAGGTCGATTATTGATGTCAGTATGATGACAGACTGTTCGATCACTTATTGACTGATTAGTGATTGATAAAAGAAGAATAGACACAAAAAAATTAAAAAAGATAAAAATTAATTCAAGTATTTTCTCTTTCTTTATTTCGTTCATATTCTTCCATCTTTTTTTTCTTTATTTCTTTTCTATCCTCATAATTTCTTTCTTTCTTTCATGTTTCCTTTCTTTCTTTCATTCTTTCATCTTATCTTTCTTTCTTTCTTTAATTTTTCATATTTGTTTCATTCTTTCATATATTTCATCTTTTCTTTCTTTCTTTAGATTCTTCCACCTTTTCTTTATTATTTTCTTTCTCTATTTCACATTCTTCTTTCTTTCTTTTTTCACATTCTTCTTTCTTTTTTCTTCACATTCCTCTTTCTTTTTTTCACATTCTTCTTTCTTCTTTCTTTCTTTCTCCGCGTACTCCTTTTTTATTCATATTCTTTTTTCTTTCTTTCTTTCATCAGATAATTCTTTCATCAGATAATTCTTTCTTTCTTCACATTCCTCTTTCTTTGTTCGCATATTTCTTTCTTTTCTCACATTCTTTTTTCTTTCTTTAAATTTGTCTTTCTTTATTTCTTCACATTCTTCTTTCTTTTATTTCTTCACATTCTTCTTTCTTTTATTTCTTCACATTCTTCTTTTTTTTATTTCTTCACATTCTTCTTTCTTTCTTTCTGTTTTTTTACATTCTTCTTTCTTTCTTTCTTTCTTTTTTTTTCTTTCTTTCTTCTTTCTTTTATTTCTTCACATCTTCTTTCTTTCTTTCTTTATTCTTTTTTTTTACATTCTTCATTCATTATCTATTCAGATTCGTATTTCTTCTTTCTTCGGGTGCTTCTTTCTTTCTTCACATTCTTTTACTTTCTTTCTTTCTTTCTTTCTTTCTTTTCTTTCTTTCTTCACACGCTCATCAGACGAAAATATCAGTAAAAGTGACTAATCAACCGTATTATTGGTGTGAGAAACGTGTCACGTGGTGTGATGTTTGTCCACGTGACATACACACAGACAACAATTATAATTAATTGATTTTAGAAATCTGAACTTGGTAACAAAAACAAAACAGACACCAACCTCTCTTCCATCTAACCAACCCCTCTGCCACGTTTAGGATGTGGCACAAGCTCAATTCTTAAGCAAATTAAAGCTGGTTTGAATGTTCGATTTTTTGTCTTCTTCTAGATAGGTTGCCTAAATGTTAAAGAGCAAAAAATTTACTATAAGCGAGGGTGCGGGGAGGGGAAACGGATAAATGCATTTCTCAGGGGTATTTGCATTAACTAAATAAAAACGGATCACCTTATCCCAGCAAGAAGACCAGACCTAGTGTTGATAAACAAAAAAGAAAGAACTTGTCAACTGGTAGATTTTGCAGTGCCAGCAGATCACAGGGTAAAGCTAAAGAAAAATTAAAAAATGGACAAATATCTGGACCTTGCCAGAGAACTGAAAAAGTTATGGAATATGAAAGTGAAAGTTATACCAATTGTAGTTGGTGCACTTGGAACGGTCCCAAAAGGATTGGAAAAGGGTTTGGAAAGTTTGGAAATCAGAGGAAGGATTGAAACCATTCAGAACACTGCACTGCTGCAATCTGCCAGAATACTCAGAAGAATCCTGGAGACCTGAGGAGACTTGCTGTTACTCAGACTCCAGTGAAAGACCATCAGCTAACACTGATGTGAAAACTCAAAAGGAGTAAATAATAATAATAATAATAATAATAATAATAATAATAATAATAATAATAATCTCTGGAACTTTGAAATTAAAACGGATCACCTTATCCCAGCAAGAAGACCAGACCTAGTGTTGATAAACAAAAAAGAAAGAACTTGTCAACTGGTAGATTTTGCAGTGCCAGCAGATCACAGGGTAAAGCTAAAGAAAAATGAAAAAATGGACAAATATCTGGACCTTGCCAGAGAACTGAAAAAGTTATGGAATATGAAAGTGAAAGTGATACCAATTGTAGTTGGTGCACTTGGAACGGTCCCAAAAGGATTGGAAAAGGGATTGGAAAGCTTTGAAATCAGAGGAAGGATTGAAACCATTCAGACTACTGCACTTCTGCAATCTGCTAGAATACTCAGAAGAGTCCTGGAGACCTGAGGAGACTTGCTGTCAATAAAACTCCAGTGAAAGACCATCAGCTAACACTGATGTGAAAACTCAAAAGGAGTAAATAATAATAATAATAATAATAATAATAATAATAATAATAATAATAATATATTTTGAGTAAGATGTGACATAGAGTCAATTTCTAAACCTGATTTTAACAGGTTTGAATTCAGAATTTTCCTTCTCCTAGACTAGTTGCCTAAACAAGATTAAAGAACCCAGTCTGTCCTAATATTTACCTATAGCTGTAGGTAGAATAATTGGATTCATACCTTTCCCAATTGTATTAACGCCATTTGAAATGTAAATAGCGTCGTCCAGTATTTGAACTCGTTTCGTCCTGTCCATCACAACGATAATCATTACACAACACGCCTCCATATTTATATTTGTATACGTGGGTGTATAAAAGTTTTCAGTCAATATATATATATATATATATATATATATATATATACTTCAGTTTCTCCACTAATTATTGTAGCGACTTGCAGTTACATCAACACACATGACTTCGTTTAATCTCGGAATATCTTCGTTGTTTGTCTGTCTGTCTGTCTCGGATTAATCTTTTTTAAAGAAAAGAAAAAAACAGTTGCCTTGGGTTATCACGACTTCATACTGACTGGAGCACGAGCCTACCGTGTATCGTTATATATATATATATATATATATATATATATATATATATATATATATATACAGACATATATTATATATATATATATATATTATATAGACATATATATATATACGCACATATCATGCATATAAACATATAAAAAACACATAGATATAAATACATGTACATGCATTTATACGCGCACGCATACAAACAACACACAAAACAAAAATACAGACAGATAAACAGACACACACACATACACACACACACACACACACACACACACACACATATATATATATATACATATATACGTGTCTCTGTGTGTATCCATCTATATGTATGAATACATGTGTGTGTACATATCTATCTATGAATGCATAATGTATATATATATATATATATATATATATATATAATATATGCATGTATGTCTATATGTATGTAAATAGGTATATATGGATACAAATGTATGTATATCCATATATATACATATATATGCATGAATATCTCTCTATATATATGTATATATATGTATATATGTATACACATATAGATATACATATATATATATGTGCATGTATGTAGACATGTGAATGTCTGTATATACGTATGCATATGTACGTATATATAGACATTGTATACGCATAATTGTACACAAACGCTCACAAATACACACACACACAGACACACACATATATATATATATATGTATTTCTTTCGCTTTATTTCATCTTTCTTTCTTTCTTTTTTGTTCTTCGATCTGTTTTCTTCGATTTTGTTTTTTTTTCTTTCTTTCGCTATTTCTCTCTATATTTTCATTTCTTTCTTTCTTTCTTTCTCTCTCTCTCTCTCTCTCTCTCTCTCTCTCTCTCTGTCGAACACTCACACACACACACACACACACACACACACACACACATATATATATATATATATATATATATATATATATTGTAAATTTTAAAAAATTAATTGATAATTTATTTTTCTTGCTATTTCACTGTTTCTTCCCTGTGTATCTCTTACTTATACTATTTTCTATTGAGTTAGTTTTGCTCCGTGTTATTTGTGAAATGCCCGGAAGCGGATATTGACTTCCGGGTCGTTGCATGTTTTTGAAAACTTAATAGGTTTACAAATAAACAATCATTCTTCAGTAAAACAGACAGACGGACAAACAAAAGACATCTTCAGGCGAAAATGAACGAGTCTTGCCGAAAGAGAAGCGTATCATGAAAAGAACAGACGGAATGCAGACGTTAAAATTAAAAGTGATATTGTTACAATTCATGAGAGGTCATGAGTTGTGAACATACCTGTAGTTAGTAATATTTAAATTGAGGTCTGTTAATCTTAAACGCAAGGAAGTCCGTGGAAAATTACCGGTGACGTTTATAACTCTTTGACCCCTTAGAAGCGCCATGACAGACATGTAATATAGTTTTAGTTAGAGTTATTAGATGCGACCTAGCTTTTGAAGGAATCAGATCGTCTCTTCCGGGGTACAATATCATCGCCCCGTTGGAATCCATCAATATGGGCTAGAAGAAAATAAACTTGATCAAGAATAAACAAGGTCTTGTTATTTTTATCAAATGAAGAATAAGCAACGTTAAGCCCACCCCAGAAGAAGAATTAGCAAGGAAGAAAACAGCCCAGCATATAGAAGAAGAAGAAGAAGAAGAAGAAGAAGAAGAAGAAGAAGAAGAAGAAAGAAGAAGAAGAAGAATGGAAAGAAGAAGAAGAAGAAGAAGAAGAAGAAGAGAAGAAGAAGAAGAAGAAGAAGAAAAGAAGAAAGAAGAAGAAGAAGAAGAAGAAGAAGAAGAAGAAGAAGAAGAAGAAGAATGGAAAAGAAGATGGAAAAGAAGAAGAAGAAGAAGAAGAAGAAGAAGAATGGAAACGAAGAAGATAAGAAGAAGAAGAAGAAGAAGAAGAAGAAGAAGAAGGGAAACGAAGAAGAAGAAGAGAAGAAGAAGAAGAAGAAGAAGAAGAAGAAGAAGAAGAAGAAGAATGGAAACGAAAGAAGAAGAAGAAGAAGAAGAAGAAGAAGAAGAAGAAGAAGAAGAAGAAGAAGAAAGAAGAAGAAGAAGAAGAAGAAGAAGAAGAAGAAGAAGAAGAAGAAGAAGAAGAAGAAAGAAGAAGAAGAAGAATGGAAAAGAAGAAGAAGAAGAAGAAGAATGGAAAGAAGAAGAAGAAGAAGAAGAAGAAGAAGAAGAAGAAGAATGGAAAGAAGAAGAAGAATAAGAAGAATAAGAAGAATGGAAACGAAGAAGAAGAAGAAGAAGAAGAAGAAGAAGAAACCATTATACCTCTCCTAAACAAAATGGCATCGCTTTTTAACTCACCCTCGTATTTATCACTAATACGCCAATGTTTGGAGAAATTTGAATTAGATTTTGGGAAAGCCAGGTAGATTCTTAATCATTTCTACGTTCAAACCAAACTACTTCACTTAAAGAAGAACATTACCTAATAAATTCCTTGTCTGTCGAAATCGAACTCCTCTTGACATTATAAAGTTTCGCACAACGTTCAGCCATAACAGGCTATCCATTTTCCGACAATCCTAATCAGCCCTCCTCCTCCACATCCGCTTTGCCCACTTCCGCCTTCCCATCATCCCCATTTACATCCATCATGACATCGACTCTCACAGATCGTCACACGAGACTTCATATTTGCTTTGTCTTGTTCCCAATTACGACAACGAAATTGCATTCCCATTCTACTCAGTTGAAATCTCCAAGTCTCGCGATAGCGACAATCATGCGAGATCGGCGGCGCGAGAATCCGAGTGACTGATGGCGTGACCACTGGATAGGAAAAAGGAAAAAAAAAAAAGGAAAAACTGGAAAGAAAGAGATAGAAGAAAGAAGACAGTATGAGGGCGAAGAAGCAATGGTTTCTTTGTCGAAGCCCTCCTAATTATTGTTTCAATCAAAGAAAAATAATCATAGCCTGATCATTAGCACTAATTAGTGATTAATCAATAGAAGAGAGACATTCTTGTTTTCGAACCTTAATTTTTACAGAAGACATTTTGTTTTTGTTTTGTTTTGTTTTCTAATGGCGGCTTCACTTCTTCCTTTTCGCCATTAATACTCTGATTAAATTTTTATTTTTTATTCTAAATAGTTTTCGCATATATTTTATTTCGCTTTTTTTCTTCGTTTTATTTTTATTTTCTTAAATTCGTTAAATTTTTCTTTTTTTTTTCCACTTATTTTATTTTTATTTTTTCAAATGATTTTTTAAAATTCGTTTTAAATTTTCTATTTTTTCGTTTTTTTTAAAACTTTTCTTTCTTATTTATTTTTTAATTAATCTATTCATTTTAAAATGTTTCTTTATTTCTTCCTACTTTCCTTCTTTTTCATTCGTTATGTCTGTCTCTCTTTTTTTTTTTTTTCTTTTTTTACGGCTTTCTTTCTTTTTTCTTTTGTCTTTCTTTATTCTTTCTTCCTGCCTTCTTTCTTCTTTTTTTCTTTATTTTGTCTTTCATTTTCTTTCTTTTTGATAGATTTCACATATGTTTTTTTTCTTTTTCTTTCCTGTTCTCTTTTAATAAAATTCTTCATTCGATTTTTTGTAACTTTTTTCTAATTTTCTCTCTTTTTTTCTCTTTTTTTTTCTCTCGTTATTCTTTTCGTACTTTTTTCTTTTACTTCATTTGAAAAAATACATTCATTATTTTTTCCTTCTTTTTTTCATTCATAATTTTTGACTATATTTTCTTTTCATTTTTTCTTTCCTATTTTTCTTTTACGGAATTCCTTTCTATTTTCTCTCTTAACATTATAATAATTAGTTTTAAATTTCTCTCTTTTCTTATCTTTTCTATTCTTTTCTTTCATTTCTTTTTCTTATTTAAAAAAAAAATTAATTCATTTAAAAACCTTTTCATTATTTGTTTGAATTTTTATATTATTAATCATTATTTTTTTGTAGTTTTCGCATATATTTCCTTTTGTTTTTCTGTTTCCTTTTGTTTTTTATTTCCTTTGTTTTTTTTTTTTTTTATTTCCTTTTGTTTTTTTATTTTCTTTTTTTCTTTTAATGCTTTCATTTTAATGGTATCCTGACATCTTCTTTCCCGCCATTTATACACTGACTAAATGTTTTTTTCTTTTTTTTAGTTGTTACATATAGTTATTTACTAAGCTTGAATTTGATTGTTTGTCGTTTCAGTGTTGCTGTACGGCTGCACCATCTAGCGAATAAACTAGATGGAAGCTGCACAAGAATGTTGCGGGTGATCCTAAACAAAACGTAGAAACAATACGCCACGAGAAAACAGCTGTACGGCCACCTGCCACATATCACCCAAACCATCAGAGTAAGACGGACAAGACACTGCTGGAGAACCAACGACGAAATCATAAGTGATATGCGCACGCCAGTGTGGGCTGACCAGCAAAGACGTACATTGACCAGCACTGTACGGATATTGGATGCTGTGTAGAGGACCTCCCGACAACGATGATTGATAGGGATGGTTGGAGAGAGATTGTCATGGATATCCGTGCTAATACCGTGACATGAGGATGATGTTGATGATGGTGATTTACTAAACTTAGCTTAGATGTGGCACAAGGCCAGAAGTATGGGGCACCCAATGAGAATCGAACTCACTAACAATGGTCTGTGAATCTAGCTAACCATTACACCACGTGAGATACCCACTCCGCCAACTTTACAGTTATTTACTAAGCTTAGATTAGATGTGGTACAAGGCCAGAAGTATGGGGCACCCAGTGAGAATCGAACTCATTAACAGTGATCTGGGAATCCATTTTGCTAACCATTACACCACGTGAGGTGCCCAAATCTATTTACTAAGCTTAGATTATATGTGGTACAAGGCCAGAAATAAGGGGCACCCAGTGAGAATCGAACTCATTAACAATGATCTATGAATCTATCTTGCTAACCATTATACCAGGTTAGGTGCCCAAAGTTATTTACTAAGCTTAGATTAGATGTGGTACAAGGCAAGAAATATGGGGCACCCAGTGAGAATCGAACTCACTAAAGATCATCTGGTAATCTAGCTTACTAACCATTAGGCTACATGAGGTGCTTAGTCTTTAAATATATGGCTTTTTTTTTCTTTCTCTTATCAGATTGAATCATTTGTTTTTTTTTATATCTATTTTTTTATTTATGTTTTCGTAACATTATCTTTTTCAATTTTCTCTCCTTCTGTTTTTTTTTGTTTTTTGTTCTTTTTTTTTCAGATCTTAATTTTTAATTTTCTTTTGTATTTTTCTTTCTTCTTTTTTCCTCTTTCTTTCATCTTTTCTTTCTTTTTTACTTACTATACTTCTTTCATTTCTTTTTGTTTTTCTTCCCACCATTTCTTCTCTTTTTCTTTCCTTTCTTTTCTTTTCACTAATTATTCTTTCTTTCTTTCTTTTATCTTCCCCTCCCCATCCTAGTTTTCTTTCTTCTTTTATTTCCATCCTTCTTCCCGTCTTTCTTTTCTTTCCACTACTTCTTTCTTTCTTTCTTTCTTTCTTTCTTTTTCTCCCCATTCCTTCCTAGTGTTCGTTCTTCTTTTATTTCCATCCTTCTTTCCGTCTTTCTTTTCTTTCCACTCTTTCCTTCTTCCTTTCTTTCTTTTTTTCCACCTTTCCTCATTTTCCTCCTTCTTTTGCTTTCCATTCTTCTTTTCTTTTTCTTTACCTTCTACCCTTACTTCATCTTTTCGTTTTCTTTCCATCCTTCTTCCCGTCTTTCTTTTTCTTTTCACCTTTCTTTCTTTCTTTCCGCCTTTCTTTCTTTTTATTTGCCTTCCTCATTTTCTTTCTTCTTTTTCTTTCCACTCTTACTCTTTCTTTTCCTTCTACCTTTCTTTCTTTTTTTCTTTTTTCCCCATCCTTCATTTCTTACTTCATCTCCTCAACTCATTCCTTCTTCCATTCTGACGATCTACTGGATATTATCGAACAGAATTAAAATCACGTTCGTGATTCCAGACCATACGCTCAAAAATCGTCCATCCACACGTAGCCGAAGAAAATAATTTTGTAAAATATCCAAAAACTTCTCAATTTCTCTGATTTATTCGACAGAAGACGATCAGCCGTTCGTAAGCAGGATGGCGTGAGGAGATGGATCTTCATCAAAAAGACAAAAAAAAAACCCCAAAAAACAAAAAAACAAAACATGAAAACCAAAAAACTTCCCGTGTGTGACTGCATCAATCTCATCGAAATATATCCCGCCACGCGTGCGCAGAAGTCGTTATTTTAGTATAGCTATAACTAAGTTTCTACCAAGATCAGCAAGGTATGACATAAGGCCACTATAATAGGATAACAGATGACAATCAAGTTACTGTGAATAGCCTGTGAGATCAACCACTTCAACCTAATATTATGATAAGTGACCAGAAGATAGTTATTGAATATAGAGATACTATTAAAAGGCAACGTCTAAGTAATGCCCTCACGATAAATAGTTTACGAGGTGAGATAGGTATCACCCTGTCGGCAAGGTTCAGAACAGTATCACCTTGCTGGCCTTTTAATTCGAGAATAAACACACACACACAACACACACACACACACACACACACACACACACATATATATATATATATATATATGTGTGTGTGTGTGTGTGTGTGTGTGTGTGCGTATGCTGAGAGTTGTATGTCGTTTTAGAGTGCAAAGACCTGATTATCATCCGGCCTGTTTGTTTTTGAATCTGAAAGATGATCCCCTAGGATGATTACATCGCGTCTTTGGCACAGTTTTGTTGTCATTTTTCCAAAGATCTATGCCAGACATAATTACTTTAATTGGGTGGTCTGTATAAATGGTAAACTCTCCAAATAATTTTCTCTTTTAATTTTCATTACCAAATTCCTGTGCATACAATGTTGTCTAACATTTTTTCAGTCTTCTTTGTATGAGAATTCATTTATGTTCCATCCTCAAGTAAGATCTTGGGACTTTATAATATTCTCTCTTAAATATCCTCTTCAATTTTCAGTTCTCTAGCAAGGTGCAAGTATTTGTCTATTTTTTCGTTTTCTTTTATTATTATTTTACTCCTTTATAAGCGGAAGTTTTTAAGGTAATTTTTTATTTTTTTTTGGTTTGGTTTTATAAATTGAGTAGCCTCGACAGCAAAGAGAGCCAGAAAGATGGAGAAAAGACAGCAGTCCCAGAAACCATCACAGTTAGTGAGCAGTCAGTGCACGAAAGTCTATCTCTCAGGAATTGGCCTGTACAGCCACTTGAACAGATTCAGATAATTTATTTATTTATTTATTGGACAATACGCCATCGTCCTTAGTGGACGAAAAGGTGCCAACAATAAACTGGTATAAATAATTTTTATTAACTTGCAAATCGATCTATTTGAATCATAGATAGAACGATAACAAGTACTACCACTCCGAGTCAAAGTGTTCCTAGGAGTAACGGCTATGAAGGTGTACTCCACACTTTCCAACGCTTGAGAAGTGGAACCTCACCACGAGATGTGGTTTAGCGTCATATCAAGTACATCATTTGTTATTTTAAAGGCATGCTAAACCCTACTTGTATGTTTAAAATATATCAAAGGTTGGCACGGATTCTCTGTGTTACATGAACAAAAACCGGAAGCGAATCTCCATTATATATATAGATATAACTTACAAGTTAACCTTACTGAGAAAAAAAAAAAAAACAAAAAAAAAACAAAACAAAACAAAAAAAAAAAACATAACTGAGATTGACCCTTCATTCAGAGTTTTTCTCACACGCTTTAGTTGGTGGTCTCTCCCTGGTGGTTGAGTCTCCTCGGGTCTCCAGGAATCTTTTTGAGTATTCTAGCCGAATTTAGCAGCGGTGTTGCTTGGATTGTCTTGTGTTTTCTTCCAGTTTCCAATTCTTCAAATCTGTTTTCTAAAATCTTGGAGGGCCGTTCCGAGTGCACTAATTACAATTTGTACAACCATTTCCTATATGTTCCACTTGTAAAATTCGGATAAACATGAAATGTCACTTTTTAAGAAAAAAAGAAAAACATCACACCATAAAATAAGAAAGTTAGATTCATGTACTTATTTTAAGAGTACTAGCCTCTGGGCGATGTAAAATATTTTTTGAAAGATATTGCCTGAGAGAATGGGAGCTGAAAATTCAATGTCATAGAATGTGTACCATGAGTATGTAAAATCGTCAAATTTATTAAAGGAGTTAAAAAAAAAAAAGAAAGAAAGACAATTTGAAATGGAAACAGTTCCGATAACTTTAAATATTATATTAGAATAAAAGAATCTGCATTAAAAATATATAACGCCGGGCATCTATTTATTGAAACAATGAGGATTGTCTAACGTTGCATGCTCACATTTTGAATATATTCATTCTATGTTATGATGTTGGATTATGTGTTGGGTAATGTGACGTAAGGAATGACGCAGTTTTTGTTACAGACAAAAACCGGAAGTGAATCTCCATTATTAATATATATAACTTACAATAAATATGTAGGAAAAAAGAAAAAAAAAGAAAGGAAAAATCTCTATGTGTCCACAACTGAGCAGTTATATTTTTATTTCTTGTGTTTTATGCTACTTAAATAAAATTAAAATAAAACTAATAAAAAAATGTGAAAAAGTGAGATTGATGCCATAAACCCTTAAGAGTTACTGCCCTTTGCCAGGGCACAAACCCAACACAGAATAAAAGATGGATTCTAGCCCTTAACACGTCTTTCGAGTCATACTCCATTTAATTTAAATATACTGATATGTTTGTTTAGAGGTATAGCGCAGTAATAAGGCATAACGTATTATCGCCGCAGAAAATGAAGGACGACCTCTTCGTTTGAAATGTTTTTTGTAATTCTTTTAATATTGAGTATGGGTGTTCTTCCACCACATTTTTTTAATATAATTCGGAACATTTTCTAACATGCTAAATCTGGTAAGTTTAGCATTATGTCCCTGTATAAACCACTGGGGTAATGGTATTGGGTTTACATCACATTGAAGTTTAACGTGAAGATTTTTATCAATGTGAATACATTCTTTTATAGATGGAAAATGTGTTTCGATATCATCTTATAAAAAATCGAAAATAATTCATAACATTAGAGATGGGTGATTTAACCGCAAAACCAATTTTTTTCGGTTTTAAGGTCTCATATCTACGCTAATTCTTCGAATTGAGCACTTTCTTTGGCATCAATGAATTCTACGCATCGGAATCTATGGGAAAAGCCAATAAAATCGACACCTTAAATTTTCACAAAATTAAGTAGACTAATAATGCCTTAAAAAGTAATTTGTTAGGGAATCTTTGAAGCCTCATATCTCCGCCAATTCTCAACAGAATTCAATTTTCTTTTACCATGTTTTACTATGCATCGAAATCTATCAGAAAAGCCAATAAAATCGACACCTTAAATTTTCACAAAATTAGGTAGACTAATAATGCCTTGAAAAGGATTTTTTAAAAGGATCTTTGAAGCCTCATATCTCCGCCAATTCTCAACAGAATTCAATTTTCTTTTACCATGTTTTACTATGCATCGAAATCTATCAGAAAGCCAATAAAATCGACACCTTAAATTTTCACAAAATTAGGTAGACTAATAATGCCTTGAAAAGGATTTTTTTAAAAGGATCTTTGAAGCCTCATATCTCCGCCAATTCTCAACAGAATTCAATTTTCTTTTACCATGTTTACTATGCATCGAAATCTATCAGAAAATCCAATAAAATCTACACTTAAATTTTCATAAAATTGCTCATTTTCAGGCACTATAAGGGGTTTTTAAGGGCTCAAATCACCGCTAATTCTCTGAATTGAGCACTTTCTTTGGCATCAATGAATTCTACGCATCGAAATCTATCGGAAAAGCCAATAAAATCGATAACTTAAATTTTAACAAAAATAGATAGACTAAATGCCTTAAAAACCGCGAAATAAAAATAAAAACAAAAGCGTGCCAATTTTTGTTTACGAAACTGAAACCGTTCGGTTTTGTACTGAGTGAATATATACAAAAAAAAAAAAAAAAAAAAAACACGACTGAAAAAGAATTTCAGATTTTAATAAAATCAAATTTCATAAACATTCATACTATTTTAAGAGAAAAAAGATTGAACAAAAAGTACGATAAGAAAATTCAATTGACTATTTTTAGTGAAATAAATATAAAGTCTATTTGTTTACAAAAGAGATAAAGAAGAAAACAAAAGGAAATACGACATATAACAGGTTTTTTTTTCAGTTCTCTGGTAAGGTTCAAGTATTTGTCTATCCTTTCATTTTTTTTCATTTTCACTCTGTGATCGATGATGATGATGATGATGATGATGATGATGATGGATTATATATTATTATGTTAGGATTTATAGTTCAATATGTAAAAATTATAATGATCTTGATTTAACTCTCTCTCTCTAACTCTTTTTCTTTCTTCTTTTCATCTTTTCATTATGTTCGATTCATACAGATTAGCGTCATCGCTTCCGCGCGCCCTCTCAATTTCTCTCACTTTCCCTTACACTTTCGTTTTTTCTTTCTTGTTTTATTTTTTCTGTGTAGCATAATTTTTATAATGAAGACGGAATGCTCCATTATTTATCTGGGGTGACAACACTTATAAAAATAAGAAATCGGCCGATAAGCAACACCGGATAAGCAGGATTTACATTTTTGCATTTTATCTTGGACTATTTGGATGGTCTCATTTTTAATCAGAGTGTATTGCAAGATTATAACGGTCGTACAATTAAGGAACACAAGTAATAATATATAGATAGCAATGTGATAATGACACTGGTATTAGTTTGGTTTGTTTTGTTTTACGGCATATTAACCTCAGTGGGTCATTTAATGCCGACAAAGTTTTGAAATAAAATCATTTTTAATGGATAAACACATTTTGATTATAAAGTCATGTTTTTCTATTAATCCATTGATGGGACCCTAACAGGTTCTACCACTCCGGGTCAGAGTTGACCAGGGAGCAATGGTGATAAAGTGGTGTTTCACATTCCCCAAACCTCCAAAACTGGAACCTCACCATCAGATAATGTTTAACGTCATTCCTATGACATGTAGAACCTCAGCCACCGCTTTCTAGTACCCATATGATAAAAAGGGTTAGGGCTTATCATAAGGGCAATAGGGTTGGGGCAATCATATAGGTGCTCGGGCTTCACGTGAGCAGCCGATTGGTCGTAGGGGTCCTCTCTGACCGCCCGTCTAGCCCAAGAAAGAGCCAAAGTGGATTTTTGTAAGTCATTGACTGCGCACTGATATTAGTAGCAGTAATGATGTTAATAGTATACTATAACTTTATTATATGGAAAGGTTTTATGCTAAAACCATATTAGGGCATCTCCCTGGTCTAGCGATAGTGAAAAGGGGATAGACTCACTCACTTTCTGACTAATACCGACAACGGGACAGAGTGCTTTTAGTTATATTATACCAAGGCTTCAATTTTTTTTTGTATAGAGAAGATCTTTTTACGGAAGAGAAAAAATCAATTTTTCTCTATTTCTAAGACAGATAGTTCCGCGTAGATTCTTCCGCAGTGAAAATGACCGAGGTATCTTCACCGAAAAATGATGGTGAATTTATTTTTTAGTAGTGCGACTCGCCTTACGAACCATCTCTCATGCAGCTACTTCTCAAAAGTGGTAGCCCATGCCTAGACTATATAGACTAGCAAATATATGCACCCTCCGGGTGCTAGTATTTAAGTTTTAATATAATAAAATATATTAAATTAGAAAGGCTAATGAAACTAAATAAGAATACAGATAAAAAGATTTGAAACAGAGGAGTATAATAAAAGATTTGAAACAGAGGAGTATAATAAAAAATGGAACACTGAAACTTACTCTTCCATCACTCTCGTCTTTCATTGTTATTTTTTCTAATTTAAGTATTTAGTTATAAGAGGAAGTAAAGAATAAAATGACAGTTATTTTATCTTGTTAATGGATTTCATTTAAGATTCATTGAAGAGATTTTTGCTTATATTCATTAAAATCAAATCAAACAGTTAGAAATCAATAATACTAAGCATATATTTATTAAATTCGATTTTTTAATATTAATATGCAAATTAGCCTTCCCGGTCACACTGTAAACCGCTATTTTGTTGTATATATAAATATAATTGCATGTTGTCAGTATGTAGACATAGTTAACAGTATTAATAAT
Source organism: Doryteuthis pealeii (assembly GCA_023376005.1). NCBI lineage: Eukaryota > Metazoa > Mollusca > Cephalopoda > Myopsida > Loliginidae > Doryteuthis > Doryteuthis pealeii. The sequence continues at coordinate 7,192,567 of CM042171.1, read as the reverse complement.
GTAAGACAATTTTATTAATAATTGAGGTTTAGATAAAAATAAAATCATGGAGAATGTGATGTCAATAACTAAGAGAATTGTGTCTTGAGTAGGAATATAGTTTCGGTTACAGACAGAAAAGCACACAATCTCCATTATAATAAGATATTGAGAGGCGTGTGGTCTAATGGTTAATGAGTCATAGGAATTGTACTCGTCGAACCGAGTTCAATTTCTGGACGAAGCTCTTTGCATTTTACATAGCGCTAATACCCTTGGAAAGATATGAATCCAATTCTTTCTCCAGCTATGGGTGAAGTATTAGTATATGAAGAAGAAGAAGAAGAAAGGTGAAATTTCCTCGATTTTTCGTATTTTTGTTTTCATTCATCACTTACAGTTAGTGTTAGGGTGGGTGTTAGGTTTAAATATAGCAAGAGGATTAAAAGAAGAACAAGAAGTAGAACAAGAACAAGAACAAGAACAAGATCAAGATCAAGAACAAGAAGTTTTTTGCATTTCACATGGCGTTAATACCCTTGCGAAAGGTATGAATCCAGTTCTCCCTCCAGCTATGGGCAAATAGCAGGGAAGTTGGGTTGTATTTTGACGTGTGCCAAAAAGTATTGAGATTGAAGCTGTATTTACCAAGATAGAAATGAAGAATGAATAGCACGTTAATTTTTTCAGAATACAAGGTGTGTCAAAAAAGTATCGTGTTTGAAGCTGTATTTACGAAGATAGAAATGAAGAATGAATAGAACCTTTTTTTCTCTCAAAATACAAGGTGTGTCAAAAAGTACAAACGATCTCGATACTTTTTTGACACACTTTAGTTCGATACCGGCTCTCGGCAACTCAGCGTATGAGTTGCACAGTTATGTGTGCGGTAGAGTAAGTAGCTGATGGTAGGTGTGGCGCTCCACCTCAGATGCTAAAACAATCTCCTTGGTCTAGCGCTAGTGAAAAGAGGATAGACTCCCTCGCTCATTGGGTGATACCGACTTTAGGCCACCCCGACGACTTTATATTTACTTATATATATAATGGGCCGGGTTAGCTCAGTCGGTAGAGCGTTCGGCTAGAAACCACAAGGTTCCTAGTTCGATACTGGCCCTCGCCAACTCAGCGAATGAGTAGCACAGGGATCTGTGCCGTAAACTGAGTAGCTGATATTAGGTGTGGCGCTCCACCTCAGATGCCTAAATAATCTCCTTGGTCTAGCGCTATTGAAAAGGGGATAGACTCCCTCGATGTCTTGCTGATACTGACATTAGGCCGCCTCGACGACTTTACTTTATATACATATATATATATATATATATATATATATATATATATATATAAAATTGAACAAACTAAATACACTACATATTATAACTGTACTCCGCTTTAATTTCATATAGTGATGTCAGTTTTTCGGTAAACTATTACGACTATTTAACCTAATAGTAAACCAACATTAATTATAAAGTTTGCGTTTTTAATTCAATTTATTATTGTATTAATAATAGTTGTTTTAAAACTGTGCAACTGTATTTTACGAGCTCACAACAAACACTGTTGCCAGTTTCTCATCTCGTGCTTCAAAATTAAAGAGAATGCATCAGAATCGTAAAAATGAATGATAGCTTTTAAGTTAGGATTGGTGGGCCACCATATTGATGGGAAGACTCCTCCCTTCTCGTAATTAAAACCCTTCTTTAGCAGGGATGAACGTACTTATTTGACTTTAACTCCTAATCATGTTTTAGAAAGAAACTAGAGAATGCCAACGAGTAGCACTTAAGATTGGCTTTCTTTCCTTCTTTTGGTTTTGAAAAACATGATTTAGATTTTACAGTCTCTGTAGTAATAAGCAGTTGATATTAACTGTTCAACTCAGATGTGAGCAACGGCTTAATATTATGTAGTTTAAGCGGTAAATGCCCGTTGATCTACAGCAAGCCATATATCAAGCTGATTACAAGGATTCTCCTGTCCTTATGGGAGTCCAAATA
>CM042171.1:7175588-7180588 GCA_023376005.1 Doryteuthis pealeii | reverse complement strand
AAAAAAAAAAACCTACCTTAAACAAAATAAACTTTGAAGTAAGTCAACATGTACTTAAATCCTTATAATTTCCCGCCTATCCTCCTTCCACTATACCCCTCCCCTTCTCACCACTTGTGCCCCCCCTCCCACAAAAAAATCACTACAGCATCGCTCGCTCGAACCACTACCATTCCTACAACCTCCCACTACTAATTGTTATAACCTCCCACTTCTAATTCCTTGCTACTACTCGTTCTCGTTAAAAACGAGACACGAAAATACCATCGTTTCCTACCTGATGATGGCAAACTGTATTGCCGAAAGCGCTCGTTTTGAAACCTTTGGTGGACTGTTACACCAGTTCTACCCCGACCCTAAAATTATGGCCCGAAAATTAGAAAAGAATCAACCAAAAACTTGTCCGACAGGAATTGTCTGTACAGTTAAAAAAAATTATATATATATATATATATATATATATATATATATAAGGTGTGTAAAATAATATCGATATTTTTGTTCTTTTTGGTACACTTTATATTTTGGAAAAAAATTCCATTCATTCTTCATTTCTATCTTGCTAAATACAGCTTTAAACTTGGTACTTTTTGACACACCTTGTATTCTGAAAAACATTCATGAATGGAACGTTATTTTTTTCAGAATACTAGGTGTGTCAAAAAGTACCAAAAGTGTCGATACTTTATTTATTGACACACCTTATATATATATATATATATATATACTTGTATGTGTGTCTGTTCTCTCTCTCTCTCTCTCTCTCTCTCTCTCTCTCTCTCTCTCTCTCTCTCTCTCTCTCTGTATGCTTTGGCATTGATAAAGTAGATTGTGATAGAGGCCGGACAGTAGCCAAAATTGTTCCATCAAGACTAATACAACGATAGAGACACAACAGTGGTAGCAATAAAACAATCGCGTTACTAACACAGTTTATAGCTTATTGCATATACCAGAGAATCTTTAACTGGACATGCTTAGACACTTTTAATACTGATTCATCTAGAGATAACTGAATGAATAAGTAATCATTATATATACTAGCAAATATATGCACCCTCCGGGTGCAAGTATTTAAGTTTTAATGTAATAAAATATTATATTAAATTAAAAAGGCTAATGAAACTAAATAAGAATGCAGATAAAAAGATTTGAAACAGAGGGGGTATAATCAAAAAATAGAACAACTGAATCTTACTCTTCGATCACTCTTGTCTTTCATTGTTATTTTTTTCTAATTTAACTATTTAGTTAAATGAGGAAGTAAAGAATAAAATGACAGTTATTTTTTCTTGTTAATGGATTTCATTGAAGATTTATTGAAGAGATTTTTGCTTATATTCATTAAAATAAAACCAAACAGTTAGAAATCAATAATACTGAGCACATATTTATCTCCATAATAATAATAATAATAATAATATATATATATAGATAGATAGATATTTAAAAATTTGTTTTGGGATGAAACAAAGAAATCACAGTGCTCAACCACAAATTTAGCGGTCCATAAACATAACAACACAAAATCTCTTCAAATAAATACCAGGAGATTGAGCAACCTGACGATGGGGAAATAACCTGAAACCTGGGTAGTTGCTTATGAAAAACCTTTATATTTAAAAAATTCAACAATATATATATATATATATATATATATATATATATATTAAAGGAATGGATACGATAGAAACCTACTCAAGTTTCACCATAAGGATCTTCAGGGTTAAATCCACTGAATTAATCGAGGTACCGATTAATTGCAGCCGATCACACGTGTGTTCATTGAATAAGATGTTACGTTATGAAGGGACGCTTGTATCCATTTCTTTAATAAATTTGCTCTACTTTGTATTGAGCACTTTGTATTTGTTATATCGCAGACTTAACCCCTGAATTTTGTGCACCTCCAAAGATTGTGCCCATATTCACCGGTAAGCCACCTTTTATCTTTATATATATATATATATATATATATATATATATATATATATATATGTGTGTGTGTGTGTGTGTGTCTATGTGTGTCTGTGTGTGTGTATATATATGTATATAAATATGATATACAAAATTTATTGCTAAAACCTTGCGGTAAGAAAAATCCCGGCTAAATACTTTGATAGTAAAAAACATATTACCAAACTTCACCTGAAGAAAAAAGTGAAAAAAAAAAGACTAAGAGGATCGTACCAACCGAAAATAATCGATTAATACTATAACATTTGGCGAAAAGAATATATAATATATATATATATATATATATATATATATATATATAGAGAGAGAGAGAGAGAGAGAGAGAGAGAGAGAAGAGAAAGAGATAGTAGAGCAAATAATAAAGTTAAACATATATTTTGGAAGATTATGTGCTTAATTAAAGTCATACCTAATTTGTTAATTAATTAATTATAATTAAATGAATTAGGCGTGCATATCGGTTTAAATGTAAAGCGTAAACAACTCGAGAAAAAGGTCGATATCTCTATGTACATTTCAGTTTTCAATTTGTTTACGCTTTACATTTAAACCGATATGCACGCCTAATTCATTTAATTATAATTAATTAATTAACAAATTAGGTATGACTTTAATTAAGCACATAATCTTTAATAAAATTGTCGGCCTTCGCCATTTCAAACACATTGTTTGTCCACTTCATATATATAATATATATATATATATATATATATATATATATATATATGTGTGTGTGTGTGTGTGTGTGTGTGTGTGTGTGTGTGTGTGTAAAAAGGTAAAAGTTTCCTACTGACTAGTATGTAAGGGATGATTCTATTTGGATCATCAATATCTCCTGTACATATAAAGTAAAGTAAAATCGTCGGGGTGGCCTAAAGTCGGTATTAGCTAGACAGCAAGGGAGTATATCCCCTACCACTAGACCAAGGAGATTGTTTGGGCGTCTGAGATAGGGCGCTGATTTGTCGAGGCTCAGAATCGAACCAGGAAGCTCAATGTTCCCAGCCAGATGTTCTAACGACTGAGCTAAGCCGAAATGTAACCCTTTGCTTTCCATCTGTGGTGTTTGATTCTTCGAGCGATTCATATCATTCTATGGCATTTCCTAATTACCGTTTCTGGTGCTTTTGTTTTGAATTAGCCGTAGGTCTGCTCAAAGAATGCTAAGATCTTCTGCTGTCGATATTCCTCTGTAAAGTGGCCTGACGAACCAACTTGATGTGTTTGAAGAATTGCATCAATGCTGAAGGCGTTGGCACCCGGTAAGGCACACCACTGGATTTTAAGGACGGTGCGGCGATAGCGCTAGTGGAAACATGCCAGAGGATGTAAGAGGCGAAAATACCGCAGTAGTGAGTGTTCAAGCCAATCACTTACTGGTGGGCCTATGGGGTGTTTTTAGATTGAACAGGTTGTCACTTGAGCGGATGTAGAGTTTGTCCTCATTATCTATCCCCTCTAAAGCCTGATTGAACATCCTCCTGAAGAATGCTGGGAACAATGGAGACTTGAACGCAAGCCTATATTCTGCCATTTGCAATTGAGAAGGGCCATCGAGAAGTCGCTGCCGGATTCGACTCGGCTGACCTGAGCCCTTTGCACTCAAGTAACCACATTAAGGATTTCGATTTCGATTTTGCGATTATCCGATCGGATTACTATTCGTTTCTTTAGGCCTTGAAACTATCGAACTATAAGAAGCAATATCTATTTGGTATACAGCTCCGCTAATTCTTCAACCCTACCGGCTGGAGCAGTATAATACACCGTCTTCATCCCTGTACAGGGGCAAAATCCCCCCCCCCAATTTATCCACTTGTTGGTCGTGGGTAGTGACCCCTGGTACTGATGGACGGAATCCTAGTAGCAGAGCCGTCTATGGGCTGAGCAGTCCATGATATGCAACATTCTACTTCAGGCCTGGCTTGGGCTAAACGGACTTTTGTGGAGGCCACTTCAATCAATCCACTGGTCACGTCAAACCTATATGATTGTCTAGACACTATTGCTCTTATGGTAAGCAACGCTTTTTATCATCTATATTCTATAAGCCTGTGGCTGAGGATCTTAGTGTCAGGACAATCATATAGGTGCTAGGGCTTGAAACAAATGAGAAACTGAGTTGGTTGTTATGTACCAAATTCCATTTTATTTCCTCCAATATTTCGAAAGGATGACACTTCTTTTACAAGAATGTTTTCGTAGAGTGGCTGGCTACAGTGGTCGCTGCAGGAAATTAAATGGAACTTAGTAAATAACATTCAACTCAGTTTAAATCCGAGTCGGATTCTAAGGCTTTGTGTTCCGACTACACACCCCAGCTAAAAAAAAACTCTGGTTCTCGAAGGTAATCATCAACAACGTTTGTTAACAGTTAGTCAGAAGAGTACGAGTGATGACTATACCAGCGGGAGTACCGCCGTATTTATAACAGACTAAACTTCCTCCTTTTGTGTGTCAGTAAGTTATGGTGACTAGTTTTTAGTAGTCTTGGATAGTTTTGTCCAGTTTCCAACAGCAGACATCAAGTTTATGAAGACTTGCATGCGAAGTTTGAAATCCGTGCTTCCAGATGTCTGGAATGGTGCCATAAATGCCTGCAGCGTTGCTACATTTTATCGAAGATTCCTGGGGTGTTGGCACCACGTCCAGTTCCAGTTTTGCTGTTAGTTCGGAAATGTGATAAATTGCAGCTTCCTGCATCATACAGTTAGTGCATAAGTGTGTATGAAAGAGTCCAGGATGAAGATTATCAGGGTGAACAATAGAGACCGATGTGCGGTGTGTACGTTGTTTTCAGTCAGAGAAGAAAGGTCATTATATATATATATATATATATATATATATATATATAATCATGTAATGAACAACCCATTGTTTTTATGTGAAAATGTAAGAATTCTTTATATATATATATGAGGTTAAGTAAACAAACAAATGTGTTTATTTTTATATGGCTTTAAGCCGAAAATTTTAATTGGTTAATAATTAATGAATTTAGGCGGCATATATGTTCAAATGTA
>CM042171.1:7160588-7168088 GCA_023376005.1 Doryteuthis pealeii | reverse complement strand
GTTGGAGACCTTTGAACTCAGACGCAGGAAAGCCGAGAATCACGTGAAAGCTAGAGAACTGATCAGTACCAGCTTGGACATCAGGCAGAAGGCATATCTTGCCTTAGCTGGTGCTCACTTGCACACGCGCGCTGTGTTTAGTTAGAGGAATAAGTTTAGTTAAGTAAATAAAAGTTTAAAGAAATAATATGGTGTTGTTGGTTGAATGTCTTGACAAAAAGACTGACCAAAAAGAAGGAATGAATAAAAAATGAACAACCAACAAGAACCTAGAAATAGAAGTCAACATAGACAGAAAGAATAGAAACGACTAGAGATCACCAATGGCCAAAGAAGTAAGTAATGCATCTCATCTCTCTGTCTACCTATCTATCTATCTCCCCTCTCTCCAGTAAAAGAACACTTGTGTATATACCCAACAAGGGTACTTGCTAAAAAAATTTGTTTAGAAAATGAAACGAATGAGTAACGCTAAGAGAAAGGAAAGATACGTGGCCATTTGAATCGTATGTGAACATCCCACACTAACTGAACTCTCGTCTCCGACATTCTCGCGAGAAAGCGAGAAAAAAGAGATGTCGGACATTTTGATCAAAGAGACGATTTTAATTTATTCGCTTTTTTTTTTCTTCTTCTATTTATTGTCAAATGATTTGTTGTGGTTTTGTATTTTTTGGTGTTTTTTCATCTTTCCGATCTAATTAGATTTTAGCTCTTAATTGGAGGACGAGCGGGAAAAAAGTAAAAAAAAAAAATGTCGCTAAGATGAGGCCGAAATAGAAGACGGAATAGTCACATGTCGCATCTAAGCTGAAATATGTCGAACGCATCTCCAGGTCAACGCTTCTGTTTCAACGAAGAATGTGCCAATCTATTGTCTTGTGAGCCAGCCTCGTTGTTCAAATCAAGAGAATAACAAAACAAAGTAATAAACAGCTGTACGGCCACTTACCTCCTATCTCACAAACCTTCCAAGTAAATTACTGTCAAGTCGCATTTAAAGCAGAGGTTCCTTCTAGATACCCAAAGTTAAGCAGCGATTAGCCTGTTCAATAACTAAAGAGGGTGGTGTTACGATTTAATGGGCCACCCTTTAGGCTTCAAGAGAGCGCTTGTCCAGTGGAAATCCTTGGTAAATAATCCTTTGGTTGTTCTTTGGTGCTCCTCAGCATTGCAAATCCTTCGTAAATGACTGCAAATGGACGTCTCTCAGTATCAGTGAGTAAGTAATGAACCAGCCACGCAGTCGGGCTGTTGATTGGCTGAGGTATAAACCACGTGTCCTCGCTTAGTCTATAACTTTAAGTGATGTATTGTAGTAGACATTATATACCAAAAATAATCCAACAACTGGATATGACATAATCAAAACAACTGACCAACCAAACCAACCAACCAACCAACCAATCAGCCAAGCGTCAAATTAAGATGAACAAGACAGGTTGAACACTGCTGGAGAAGCAAGAACGAACTCATATGTGCCGTTCAGATTTGATTCGTCGGGGGCCGTGGTGTAATGGTTAGTGTCATGAGAAATAGACTCGTCGACACAAGTTCAAATCCTCAACGAAGCAACAGTTCATATAACGCTAATACCCTTGGGAAAGGTATGAATACAAGTACTCTCTCTCCAGCTATGGGTAAATAGTTGGGCAGTTGGTTAGGCAACCAGTCTAGTAAAAGGAAAACTCTGAATTCAAACCTATTAAACTCCACTTGGGTGGTCACAACTATAATAGGCCCAGTCCTAATTAGTGATCTATTTCACTAATTTAATTTAATTTTTGTTTGGTTTGATAATTTATTTTATTCTAATTTAATTTTAATTTTCAGTCCCTCTCTCTGAGAGAGAGAGACAGAGAGACAGAGAGCGAAATACTAAACCTAATTACATAATTTCTTAACTAGACAATGTATTTCTTAACTCGAATATTGGCTTTTGGATATGTTGACCGGCCCGCTCGCCGACCAGTCATTTTGTCAACTCTCAGCTTCTTTATGTCCTTAATTTCACAGAATTTGAGACGAGATCGACTATTTTCGTAATTCTAATTAATTTCTTACCCCCCGCCACACACACACTCACTCATTACTGCAGTGTCCTTTTTTACAACGACCAACATTTGACGAACAATTTTAAAATGTCAAACTTTTAATCAAATATTGATGAGATTAAGTGATTAAAAGGCTGGATTATCGGATTAGTGCATGACAAATGGGTTGATAAAAAAGACAAACAAATAGTAAATGTGAATAAGATGTTTTGATTAAATATTGGTCGGATTAAACGATTTATAGGATTAGTACCCATAGCACGGATTGTTACAATGACAAACAATTACTGAGGTGAAATAAAAACGTTTTTGTAAAATGTAATATCTTCCAAGCTGTAGTCGTGTCAGTACTAATATATTACTGCACCACTTGTTTCTTTTTTATTCTTTTGGAAGTCCGTCGCAGAAAACGATGACGTCACTCCATGTCTTCTACAGTTTTGGTTTGTTTTGTTTTGTTTTACGGCATATCAACCTCTGTGGAACATTTAATGCCAACAAAGTTGTGAAATAAATTAATTCTTAATGCATAATACAATTTTTTAAATGGCTACAAAATCGTAAGAGTTACACGTTATTATTTCTGTGTACCCAATTAAATTAAGTTCGGTAAACCGGAATTATGTTTCTGAAATCGACCAAATGAATCCAATCAGCACATTTTTGATTGCATGAATAAAATATAAGTTTACTGAGAAATCTACCATCACACCAAAAGAACTGCAGGGGTTCAAGGTAAATACTATGAGGGATCTCTTTGAGAATATTAACATGTATGAAATTTTATTCTTCTTGAAAGAAATAAGAATATATCCAAAATCATGAATCAGATATAAAAATAGATCCATTAAATACTTTTCAAAAAATTACATCAGTAAAGCAAACGTAAGTCCAACTTTTATCTCACACCCTAAACAGTTTTTGGCATTAAATAAACCACAGGATTATTATACTATAGAAGGGGGGAAATATATGGGGCGAAATAGACTTTCGAATCAACAAGCACCCGCCGAGGGAACCAAAACAAGCGAGTTCTCCGTTCTCAACAAGCTAGACCCTCTTGTTGGTCAACACATTCTTCGTCTAGCAGCTGGAAAATCCGTCGTCGTAGTCGAATATATTCTTAGCAGTTCAAAATCACATTTCCTATTTAGTTTTTGTTTCTGTTCGACTAAAATCCATTTCTTTACTGAAAAGCGCTTCGTCGTCGACTATTTTGCTTCTACTGATGCCCACACTCGCTCACTTGTTATTTTATGGCATAGTAGCAAAATCCGGGCACATCAATCGAACTCGCGTTCCGTCAGTGCCCAAAACGCATTTGTTTTTTCATGCGGGAAGACGCGAGTTCGATCCCGGCAGGCAAGACAATGTCTTGCTCCCTTTCCTTTCTCGTTCTCCGTCACATATAGGATTAAAATATCAATCCAAACCAAACCTAATGAAGTAAATGAAAATTATTGTTAAGTTTTTATGGGCCATCCTTTTAGCCTTCAATCAAGAGCACTTGTCCAGCAGAAATCCTTGGTAATTCTCTGCTAAAGATTCTATAGTATTGTAAGTTCCTTAGTCAATGGATGCAAGTGGACTATGAAAGGATCAGTGAAGGTAGTGAATCAGCCGAACATTATCACTATTGATTGCCAAAGGATTAGACCACGTGACTCGACTAGTCTATAAATTCAGGTGGGGAATTGGAGCACACCTTATATAAAACTTTCATGGAGGCGCGTGGTCTAATGGTTAAAATCGTAGGAAATGGACTCGTCAACGGAGAGTTCAATTCTTGGATGAAGCCGATGGCATTTCACATGGCCTTAATACCTTTGGGAAAGGTATGAATCCAATTCTCCCTCCAGCTATGGATAAATAGCAGGGTAGACTGGACTCTTTAACCATGGCTAGGTAACCAGTCTAGGAGAAGGAAAACTCTGAATTCAAACCTGTTAAACTCCGCTTAAGAAATTGACCTTGTGTCACATCCTGGTCGTGCGGAGGGATTGGTAAATATATATATATGAAAATTCCAACAGTTATTTATACCAATTTGAAGATATTAAGAACTCGAAACATTTAAACTTTTATCAAATGACGTGTTTCGTTATTAAATGACCGGAAAGATTTGATACGCCGTAAAAAAAACCAAGCCAACAACAAAACTTGGGATATTGAAATATAATGCCCAACGCACTGGACGGAGTAACACAGGGGAAAAAAGCAAAAAAATCAAAAAAAAGGGAAAAAAAGAAAGAAGAAAACAAATGAAGAAAGAAAAGAAAACTATAAACTTTCCTTTCTTCTGTATATGCAATTCCTCCTAGCGATCTCTTCGACCTGCCTTTAGTTTTTTTCTTCGCGTTTTTAACGAATTCTTCACTTCTCTTTGTTTCTTTCAAGCGTAGTCCGAGTTGTCGATACTTTCCCCTTCACTTTAGTTTCGTTTAATTTTGTCTTTTTCTTTTGGTTGTTCTTGTTTTTTTTTTCTTTCTTTTCCTATTCTTTCTTTCCTCTTTTCCCTGTTAATCAATTTGCCCACACGTTTCGTAATTCAATTCCGCTAACCGAAGAACTATTTCTGAAACGGTAATAAATGCATTGCTAAGTAGTGATGCGGTTGGCACAGTGTAAGGATTCAAGCCGATTCTCAAGGCGATATTAAAAAGAAAGAAATACAGTAGATTAAAATACATGTCAATTAGTAACACTATACAGAATAATAATAATTAATGAATAAATAATAATACTAATAATATAAATAATAATAATGACAATTTTGACCATAAAACAACTGGTATATGCATAAACGCCGAATCTGTTCTTTGAGACGAAACGCATAAATTCCTGGGACTTTGAAATAAAAACGATCACATTATTTCCAGCAAGAAGGACCAGACCTAGTGTTGTTACAAAAGAAAGAAAGAATTGTTCACTGTTGATTTTGCAGTTCCATGCCATCACAGGCTGAAGACAAAGGGAAAATTATAGAAATGAACAAATGTCTGGACCTTGCCGAGAACTATAAAAAGTTATGGAATATGAAGTCAAGTAAGTACATTGTAGTTGGGTGCAGCTTGGGAACGGTCCAAAAGGATTGGAAAGGGTATTGGAAATCTGGAAATCAGAGAAGATTGATTACATCTCAGAACACGCAGACTGGCTGCAATCTGCTCAAGATATACTCAAAGAGTCTGGACACATGAGGAGACAGATCGTCACCAGACTCCAGTGGAAAAGAGCCATCAGCTAATGCTGTGTGAAAACATCAAAGGGAGTGAATCAATAATAATAATAAATAAAGAATAATAATAATAATAATAATAATATAATAAAATAAAATAATAATAAATAATAATAATAAAACCGGGAGGTCTGGACGGAGGCAAGGAAGAAGGTCTATAGTGACCTAAATAGATATATTCGATCACTAAAAGAACGAGAAAGGGATATTTCAAAGGGAAAAATAAATTTTTTTAAAATTTGTTGCAGAATTGTATCAGAAATATAAAGAAGAAACGTGAATAACATAAAGTAGTGACAGAATGTCAGGTTAAAGAGGACCAACAGGAAATGATAAATCAGTCCCCCCCCCCACACACATTATATATATATTATGAATGCCTACCATAAGGCTGTGTATAGTGGATATTATATATATATATATATATTTGTATATATATATATTTATTATATATAAGTTGGTGTGTGTGTGTTGTGTTCCGTCGCATGTGGCGTGTGTATAAACACAGCCTTATGATTGCATTTGTATATATATAATATATATATATATATTATATATATATATATATTATATTATATATATATATTATGTATATATATATATAGTATATAATATATATATATTATAATATGCGTGTGTCTTTTAACATTTTTTTCTTGACAATATTGTCTCTTCTTTAGCTCATTATCAATTTTGAATAAAATTTAAAAAAAGGGACATATCAATATTATATGTTGCGTTACTTCAAAGGTGTTTTATATATAATATATATATATTATTATATATATATAAATATATCAATTTGTTGTTTTTAGTATTATATGATATATATGGGCAGTGTGTTTTTGGCATGACTTCGTGGTGGAATGAAACCTATGATTATACTATCTGTATCAATGTTATCATATGTTTTCATAATATAGCCATATCATTCCTCTGTGCACTCTGAATATTTAAATTTATTTGTGATATCTTGTGTCGTTCCCGGTCAGTGAATCCAGGACGATGGTGTGTTCTTATTTTTTTTTTTTTTTTTTTTTTTCTTCTGTCTCATCTCCTCAAACAATAACACACTGATATTAGTTTCTTAACATAACCACGATAACGGTTGTTAATACACAATTATCGGATTAAATCTATTAAACTGCTTTATTGAATGTTCACCGACAGAATGATCTACAATGTATCTATATCACACATATAGTTTGATCTGTGATGATTTTAATATGAAAGAGCTTGTACGGTAATTTCTTACAACACAAACTAGTTGTGAAACAATAAACAGGAGACAATGAGACAGATCACATCTTGTAGCCACAGGGGCCACATATGATCACCACACACAACACAACACAATATATATATATCTATATATATATATATAATATATCCCGCACGTAATACCAAACAATAGCTGTAATGGTTATGTCATGTATGTATATGTCGATATGTTCAGCAGATGACGATCTCATGATTTAAGAAAGATATATATATATATATATTATTATATATATTATAAATAGGGGAAGAGGAGACAGAGGGAGAGAGAGAAGAGCGGAAAGGGAGAGAGGGTAGAGGAGAGAGACAGCCAGGGAGAATTATATATAATTATATTATATAATAATATAATATATTATTAAAAGAGAGAGAGAGGGAGAGAGAATGAGCACTACTGCAGCCTTTGCCATATATTATATATATTATGTTGTTTTGCGTTTAAAAATTCCTCAGTCCCCAGAGCAGTGGGGCTTGATGAAGCCGGTGGTAAGAGCTGATGATATAAATCAAACTGGTTTCCATCCCGGCTGGAGGCAGCTTGCAAATGTTTTTGCGACAACGAAGAGAAAAAACGTGAACGTCCAAACATGTGTCCTGTGGCGATGACTATGATATATACTACAATAGTTTCGGCTTTGGGGGGTAATAAATCAGAGTAAGAATATGTAATAAAAGAGACACATAGAAAATGAATAGAACGATATATTTGGCGGGGCAATAAAAATAGGGGACAGATAAAAGGAGATGCCAAAGAGAGTAGAGAGGGTTTCAAGATTCCCAGGGTAATTAGTGAAAGCTTTATGTATTCGGCATGGCTGGAAGCTCAATACTCGCTTATACGATGTTGCAGGTCTAATATGTAGCCACCCCAAATAACTTGGGGACCCCCTGTGGTTTATGTTATATCGTATGTTACATAATTAACTTTGG
>CM042171.1:7152793-7155293 GCA_023376005.1 Doryteuthis pealeii | reverse complement strand
CTAACCCCGACTTCTTTTTTCATAGTAGATCAATAAATAAATAAATAATTTATCAGTCAGTGATTCCTTTTTTTCAAATTGGAGTTATAGGAAATAACCCATATCAGCCAATCAGCGAGGGAGTATATACCCTTTTCAATAGCGCTAGACCAAGGTGATGTATTTGCGTCTGAGGTGGAGAGCCACACCTACCATCAGCACCTCACTTTACCGCACAGATCCCTGTGCTACTCATACGCTGAGGGCCGGTATTGAATTAGGAACCTTGTGGTTTCTAGCCGGACGCTCTACCGACTGAGCTAACTCGGCCTTATAATTCTGTATAATGTCACTTCTATAGGCGACCCACGTCGCACTGCAATTAGCAGGTAGTTAGTCTCGCAGATCCATGAATACTCAATAGCGAGTGAGATGCTTTCAAGATGCTCAATACTTGCCCAATACTTGCGTGCTTGTGTCACATCCTGCCAATATCGATCGGGTTTAAGGTAGAATTTATGAGAAAAAAACAATAAAATCGATAACGTACATTTTCATCAAAATACGTAGTCTTATAAAGGCTGAAAAATGGCATTTTGGACAAACCTTTGAAGCCCCATATCTCCCCAATTCTTAAGCAACCTCAATCATCTTTTACTATGTGATACTCCTCATCGAACTCTATCAGAAAATCATATTAATTTGGCACTTTATTTGTACACGAAATTGGCCATTTTTGCCCACTCTCAAGGGGATTATCAGGCCTCAAAAGTCACCTAAAACTCCGAATTGAGCACTTTTGTCACCATTAGTAAATTCAAGGCATTAGAATCCATGAGAAAAAACAATAAAATCGATAACGTACATTCTGGTATAATCGTTCGCAAACTCGTCTCGCAGATCCATAAGTTCGATCTTCGCTGGATGTCTCACCCTTGCTACCTTTTGTCACATCCTACACGTAACGAACGGATCGGTGAAATATCTACCTCCTCCCACTCCTTGCTCTCGTCAACTCAGCGTATGAGCAGCACAGGGATCCCACCCAGACGCCAAAACGCCAAAACGCCAAAAAGACAATCTCCAACCCAGACGCTAAAAAGACAATCTCCTTGGTCTAGCGCTAGTTAAAAGAAGATAGACTCCCTCACTGTTTGACTGATACCGACTTTAGGCCACCGTGACGACTTTACTTACTTTGCATATATACGGGGCATTTCTGTTTATGTATGTATGAGACTATTTCCAAGCGTCAACTTCGAAAGGGATACACCTGTCATGTTGGAGAGAACACCGAGGGTTGGAAGTGTCATATATGTGGTCGGATTCTGCTTTCTAAGGCTGGGCATGTCATTCATAGGAAATATCGTCAGGGACAATTCACGCAGACTCCAGGAACAAAGAATGTGTCTTGTGCAATCTGCAACAAAGTCTGTAAGTCAGCTCTTATCCTGCGCGTGCCATCTGGGGAGGACAGCCGGAACCCAAATGCACTTAAAAGAGCATATCTAAAGAACGGTGAAAAAAATGTACCATCCCACCTTCAAGCCTGGAAGATCTGGCCTCCAACAGACAGGGTTGGCAAGACATGTGCCGCACAGGAGCTAAGCGGCTCAATAATCGAGATTAACAGAGCTACAGAGCAGCGACCTCTGCGTCGTCATGAACAATCAAATGCAGATGGGTATTTCCCTTGTAATGTGTGTGACCGCATCTGCAAATCCAGAATTAGACTAACTAGCCACCAGAGGGTCCAGAAATGTTGAAGGCATGAAATGACGTCTTCGTCATCTGCGACGGACTTCTAAATGGAGGAATGGAAAAAAAAAGAAGAGCTCCAAATCACGTGGGATGTGACGTAATACAAATCACTTCAATGCGAAAGGCTCTCAGCTTTATTATCTGAAGCACACTGATATATTTTTAAAATTAATGTATTTCCATCGGTGAGAAAAATGTTTTCTTTCGCCGCCTTCCCAAATTTGGAGGTGGCATGGAAATTAACTGGTTTATTTCGGTTTGTTTATTTATTGAAAATAATTTTATTAATCAATAATCAATCAAAAAAGAGATTTGGGGCAATTTTATGCCTAATGCATAATAATTGCTTAGTTAATTTGTTGCACGTCCATAAGTATATATATATATATATATATATATATATATATATATATATATATATATATATATATATATATATATATATGCGTGTGTGTGTGTGTGTATGTGTTTGTGTGTGTACATATATATATACATATATATATGTATGTATATATATATATGAGAAATAAGAGGATATATATATATATATATATATTATATATATAGAGAGAGAGAGAGAGAGAGAGAGAGGGATATGTGTGTGTATGTACGTGCGCTTAGATACATCGAAACAAAAAGTTGAAAAATTCATTTATAAATAAATAAATAAATAAATATAGGCATACATACACATATATATCGTAACACACACACACACACACACACACACACACACACACACACAAATATATATATATAT
>CM042171.1:7137793-7147793 GCA_023376005.1 Doryteuthis pealeii | reverse complement strand
AATCCACCCGTCTAGCCCAAGTAAAAGCCAAAGTGGAAGTGTTGCATGGCATTAACTGCTCAGCCCCAAGGGACTCCATCCATAAGCATCACGAGTCGACGCCCACGGCTAACATTTGCCTCTACAGAGGGGGATTACCCTATGCAGAAGGGCATTCAGCGTGTTCTGCAGCCACAGCCGGCAGGGGTTATTTTCAGTAATAATAGATTTGTGAGACTAGCTTACTAACCATTACAACTTGATTCGGTACCCCCTTTTCTTCTTTTAAGAAAAGATATTTCCTTCTCTTCGGTAGGTTGCCTTACTGAGGCTAAAGAACCATAAGAATAGATATAATTCCAATGAAAGAAATAAATTAAGTAAGTCGTCGGGGTGACCAAAAGTCGGTATCTGCCAATCAGCGAGGGAGTCTATCCCATTTCACTAGCGCTAGACCAAGGAAATTGTTTTTGCGTCTGGGGTGGAGCGCCACACCTACTATCAGCTCCTTACTTTAAAGCATAGATCCCTGTGCTACTCATACGCTAAGTTGGCGAGGGCCGGTATCGAACACATATACACACACACACACACACACATACCTTGTGTCTTCTAGCCGACCCGTGATTCCACCAAGCACGAAGACTTAATCGAATTTAAAACACGACAATTCTTCCCACCCCAAGATAATAATAAAAATAGTTATTTTATTTCTTTTATTAAGGGTCATCCATCATTTTCTGGGGTGAATGATTGGACATTGACTTAAACCCCGGAAGGCAATGTCGCTTCTTCGGCTGGACAATACAAACAGAACTCTCTCATTTCTTGAACAATCCATCGAGACACAATCAGTGTTTGTAGCAATTATGGATGTTGATAAGGTTGGCTCTTACGTCGCCCACAACCCATTATAAGGTTATGGGGGTGACGATGACCCCCACAAAGCAATCAACACAACATCGACAGCCATTTCTGAAAATGAATCCTTAGAGGTCATTAACTTTTCGAAATGATAAATGGAATTTCTAATTATGGTAGACATTTGTTGTTTTTTTTAAATATTTCTCCTAGAACATGAAATTTGTAGTCAAAGCAGATAATATATATATATAATATATAATATATATATATATATATAATATATATATATATATATATTGCCAATTAGATTTTTTGGTAATTGGCGTATATTTTTGTAACGATATTTTACAGACATAAATGCGTATATATATATATATATATATATATTATATATGTACAGTGTGAGTGTGTGTGTTTGCTTAAAGAAATGAATACACACACAAACACATATATATATATATATATATATATTATATATAATATATATACGTATATATATATATGAAGAATTACTATCCAAATTATATATATAATATATATATATATATATATATATATATATAATGACCCAAATGTTATATATATATATATTATATATATATATATATATATATATATATATATATATATATAGCGTGTGTTTGTATGCGTCTTTAAACAATGAATACACACACAAACATATGCACACAACATATATGTATTACATATATATGGAGGAATTATTATCCAGATTTTAATATATATATATAATATATATATATATTATATAATTTATGTATATATATACATAAATATGTATATATATATATATGTATATATATATATATAATATATATATATATATATATATATATATATTTATGTATATATATATACAATGCCAATCCAAATGAATGACAATTCAATGATATAATATATATATATATATATATATATATATATATACATACATAGTATGAACAAAAAGTAATAAGACAATCAGGAATATTTCTTGTATGTTGTTTATTCTCAACTAGTTTCGACTTAGGTCATCATCAGGAGAAAATTTCTTATTTGAGAAATTGTTTATAGATTTTTTGAAAGGGAGCATTATAGAAGAACTATAAAAGTTGAAGTGTTTATATATATGAATATATATATATACATATATATTGGGGGTATATATATATATATATTATTGAGGTATATTTTTTTAACAAATTACCTAATCAGATCAAAAAGAGCAAAACGTTAAGATTAAATTGGAGGGTTTCCATAAAATGGTGAAAAATAGCAATTGATAGGCCATTTTTGGGAACTATCAAATGAATTCATTAACATAATTTAAGTGTATATATGAATTATATTAATAAAAGAAAGAAAATGTTGAATGGATAAAATGGTTTAATAAAATGCCAACACGTGTTTCGGTCGAGTGTTTGTCCATGTTCTATTTATTATTATTTCAGATTTGAAATAAAATGATAATAATAGAAAAATATAGAATATTTAAATATACAACGAAAACGGCCTTCTTCAGGTCAAAATGTTTGATATTTGAAGTTAAAACAGTCAAAATACAGAAAATTTAGAAGTGTTCGAAAAAAACATTTTTTTGAAAATTTGTTGAGATGCTGACGGTTGGAGAAATAAAGTAATATTTGGTGACACTTACGGTTTGAGAATGAAGAATATTCAGTGGTGAGTGAATTTTAAATTTTCGTAAATAATATTATTGACTTGTACAAGAAAGTTGCAGTAGAAAGTTGAGTTTATGTTGTTAATATATATATAAACATTTGTTTATCAATTTAATGAATACGTGTATTTGTATTGGTAATTTATCTATTTATTTGGTTTTAATATAGAATACAATGTGTATATGAACAAAATCTCGGCCGAAACACGTGTTGGCATTTCATTAAACCATTTTTATACGTTTAAGATTTTCTTTCCTTTATTTATTTATCCTTTCAATATATTATCCATTTTTCAACTTACATAAATTATATTAGTAGGGTATGTGTTCTGACATTTTCTAAGATTGATGTCAGAAGATAAAGAAAGGTGTGATGCCCATGGATTCATAGCGAACAAACAAGCAAACAAATAGATAATAATAATAATAATAATAATAATAATAATAATAATAATAATAATCTCCTTTTGAGTTTTCACATCAGCGTTAGCTGATGGTCTTTCACTGGAGTCTGAGTGACAGCAAGTCTCCTCAGGTCTCCAGGACTCTTCTGAGTATTCTGGCAGATTGCAGCAGTGCTGTGTTCTGAATAGTTTCAACTCTTCCTCTGATTCCCAAACTTTCCAGACCCTTTTCCAATCCTTTTGGGACCGTCCCAAGTGCACCAACTACAATTGGTATAACTTTACTTTCATATTCCATAACTTTTTCAGTTCTCTGGCAAGGTCCAGATATTTGTTCATTTTTTCATTTTCCTTTAGCTTTACCCTGTGATCTGCTGGAACTGCAAAATCCACCAGTTGACAAGTTCTTTCTTTTTTGTTTATCAACACTAGGTCTGGTCTTCTTGCTGGGATAAGGTGATCCGTTTTTATTTCAAAGTCCCAGAGAATGTTATGTGTTTCGTTCTCAAGAACAGATTCTGGTTTATGCATATACCATTTTGTTGTATGGTCGAAATTTAATTTTTAGCATAATTCCCAGTGGATCGCCTTCCCAACCCAGTCGTGTCTAATTTTGTATTCTCGTTGTGCTACTTTGTTACATTCGCAGAGTATATGGTTTACAGTCTCATCTCTATTATTATTATTATTATTATTATTATTATTATTATTATTATTATTATTATTATAAGTGTAGAATGTGTGGAGACAGAGACAAAACGGTTAATCATATAATAAGCGAATGCAGCAAACTAGCACAAAAATAGTACAAAACTAGGCAGGACTGGGTGAGAAATGTGATCCACAGGGAACTGTGCAAGAAATTCAATTTTCACCATACAACTAAATGGTATATGCACAAGCCTTAATCGGTCCTTGAGAATGAGACGCATGAAATTATCAGGGACTTTGAGATACAGTGGAATCACTAAGTCCCGGCCAGGAGACCAAACCTAGTATTGATTAACAAGAAGAGAACCTGTCACCTTTTGGATTTTGCCGTTCTGGTTGACCACCGAGTGAAAATGAAAGAAAGTGTAGAGATAGACAAATACTTGGATCTTGCCAGAGAACTGAGAAAACCGTGGAACATGAAGGTAAAGATCGTGCTAATTGTAGTTGGTGCCCTTGGAACGGTCTTTAAATGTGTGGAAAAGAATTTGGGTAAATTGAAATCAGAGGAAAACTCGAGACCCTCCAAACTACAGCACTGTTAAGATCGGCTTGAATACTAATAATGAGTCCAGGAAACCGAAGAAGACTTGCTGTCACTTAGCCGCCAGTGAACCACCGGCTACGGCAGGTGTGAAAAACTCGATAATAATAATAATAATAATAATAATAATAATAATAATAATAATAGGATCTGGAAATCAGAGGAAAAGTTGAGACCCCCCCTGCCAATAGCATTATTAAGGTCGGCTATGATACTCAGAAGATTCCTGGAGACCTGAGGAGACTTACTGTTACTCAGCCGCCAGTGAACCATCGGTTACAGCAGATGTAAAAAAACCAATCCTTCTTTCCTTTATTTAATATTTCCTTACTGCTTTCCTTGCTGCCGTAGTCTCGGTTTTATTTTGATTTTCATGTCTATTTTTGTTGCTTCACTTCGTTCTTTTCTACACTTCCTTCCTCCCTCTACTCTTTCCTTCTTTCTTTCCTTCCTTAGCGACTTCTGAAATGTGGTATTCTTACCATATTTACTCTCCTACATCTTTTATACTCTTCCTCCATGCATACCTTCCTTGTTCATATCTTCCTTCATAACCGATTATTTCATTCTAGTCTTCTTTTTCGTCAATGTTCTACCCCCCCCCTCTCTCTCTCTCTCTCTCTCTCTTCTCTCTCTCTCTCTCTCTCCAATTTATTTTTTCCCTTCTTCGTGCAGGTTTTCTTTTTTCTTTCATTCTTTCCTTCCTCTTCTTTCATCCTAACCCACAACGCTCACTCCCTCTCCAACCCACACTCTTCAATTCCCACGCTCATGCCTACCGAAGAGAGAGAGAGAGAGAGAGAGTCGACCTAACCGATTATTTCTCTCTAGTCTTTTTTTTCTTCCAATATTCTACCCCCCTCTCGAATTTATTTTTCTTCCTTTCTTCGTGTACGTTTTCTTTTTTTCTTTCATTCTTTCCTTCCCCTTCTTTCATTCTAACTCACAACCCTCAACTATCTTCAAACCCAGCCTTTAATTCCCACGATCGTCACTACCGAAGAGAGAGAGTCGACCTAACCGATCATTTCTCTCTAGTCTTTTTTTCTTCCAATATTCTACCTCTTTCAAAATTATTTCTTCCTTTCTTCATGCACGTTTTCTTTTTCCTTTCATTCTTCTTTCTCTCTTTTCATTCTAACCACAATCCTCAACTATCTTCAAACCCAGCCTTCAATTCCCACGTTCATCCCGACCGAAGAGAGAGAGTCGACCTAAGCGATTATTTCTCTCTAGTCTTTTTTTCTTCCAATATTCTACCTCTTTCCAGATTATTTTTCATCGTTTCTTCATTTCTTCGTGCACGTTTTCTTTTTCCTTTCATTCTTTCCTTCCTCTTCTTTCATCCTAACTCACAACCCTCAACTATCTTCAACCCCAGCCTTCACTACCGAAGAGAGAGAGAGTCGACCTAACCGATCATTCTACCTCTTTCCAAATTATTTTTCTTCCTTTCTTCGTATACGTTTTCTTTTTTCTTTCATTCTTTCCTTCCTCTTCTTTCATCCTAACCCACAACCCTCACTCTATCTTCAAACCCAGCCTTTAATTCCACGCTCATCCCTACCGAAGAGAGAGAGTCGACCTAACCGATTATTTCACTCTAGTCTTCTTTTCTTCCAATATTCTACCTCCCTATCCAATTCATCTTTCTTCCTTTCTTCGTGTACGTTTTCTTTTCTCCTTTCATTCTTTCCTTCCTCTTCTTTCATCCTAACCCACAACCCTCACTCCCTCCTCAACCACACTCTTCAATTCCCACGCTCATGCCTACCGAAGAGAGAGAGTCGACCTAACCGATTATTTCTCTCTAGTCTTCATTATTTTCTTCCTTTCTTCGTGTACGTTTCTTTTTTCTTTCCTTCCTCTTCTTTCATCCTAACCCACAACCCTCCCCAACCCCAGCTTTCAATTTCCACGCTCGTCACTACTGAGAGAGAGAGAGAGAGAGAGAGAGAGAGAGAGAGAGGAGAAGAGAGAGTCGACCTAACGATTATTTAATCTCTAGTTTTTTCTTCCAGTATTCTACGTCCCTCTCCAATTCATTTTTCTTCCTTTCTTCGTGTACGTTTTCTTCTTCCTTTCATTCTTTCCTTCCTCTTCTTTCGTCCTAACCACAACCTCACTCCCTCCCTCCTCAACCCCAGCCTTCAATTCCCACGCTCGTCACTACCCAAGAGAGAGTGTCGACCGTCCGAGAACGATTGCTTTTCAATATTTTACGAAGACATTTATTTAATAATCATAGCACTGATGGGTCTTTTGTGTGGCGAAGATTTACAACAACAACAGCAACAAGGCAAAGCTAGAAAATGCCTTTATCAACAAGCATAACAGAAGTTCGCTAGCAACAACAACACCGCCATCTTGTGAGAGTGCCATCACTCGGAGCATCGAACAGTTTATGTAATTAATTTTTCTAACTCAGGAGAAGGAAAGACGTAAGAAGATGAAGAACAACAACAAGGTGCTTTAGGTGAGGAGATTAGAGTGAAAATAGTGGCAATTGATAAAAGAAGAATAGGTGCTTTTTAGGCTTCCATAATTTTTTCAAGGAGTGAACCGTTACTAATCAGGTTCAAGATCTAGTGATTTTGTTTGTTTGTTGTTTTACGGCATACAACCTCAGCGGGTCATTTAATACCGATAAAGTTTTGAAATAAATCAATTCTTAATGGATAATACAATTTTTTATAAATACATTTTTCTATTTAACCCATAAATGGGACGCCTAACAGGTACTACCACTCCGGGTCAGAGGGACCAGGGAGCAATGGTGATGAAGGGGTGCTCCACATTCCCCAAAAGTCCAGAACTGGAATCTCACCATCAGATAGAGTTTAACGTCATTCCCAGGACATGTAGACCCTCAACCACCGCCTTCTAGCACCCATATGATAAGAAGGATTGGGGGTTGCCACAGGGGCAATAGGGTTGGGGCAATCATATAGGTGCTAGGGCTTGACGTGGCCAGCCGATTGATCGGAGGGGGACATCATTTATGAATAGAAAAACATGAGTTTATAAACAAAATTGTATTAAGCATTAAGAATGAATTTATTCCACAACTTTGTCGGCATTAAATGACCCACCGAAGTTGATATGCCGTAAAATAAACCAAACCAAACCAAACCAAACCAAACCAAACCCTCCGAACGAGCAGGATGTAACACAAGGTCAATTTCCTTAGCGGGGTTTAACAGATTTGAATTCAGGGTTTTCCTTCTCCTAAGCTGGTTATCTAGCCAAGGTTAAAGAGTCCCGTTATAAACAAAAGTTTAGGGAAAAGCCTAGACGGATTCAAAAGAAAAGAAATAAATAAAATGCTGATCAATTTAGACCGAAAAAGAAAAAGCAACCAAGACTCAGGATAATGGATATAGTTATTTACTAAGCTTCGCTTAGACGTGGCACAAAGCCAGAAATATGGGGCGCCCAGTAAGAATCGAACTCACTAACAATGGTATACAAATCTAGCTTGCCTACCATTACACCACATGAGGTGCCCAGGATAATGGATATAGAATAGGTGCTTATGAAACCGAATCAGTGACAGGGCTTAACTAGTCATGTTATATATATATATATATATATATATGAGCTGATGGTATGTGTGGTGCTCCACCTCAGATGCTAAAAAACAATCTCCTTGGTCTAGCACTATTGAAAATGGGATAGACACCCTCGCTGACGGCTTGATACCGACTTTAGGCCGCCCCATCGACTTTATATATATATATATAATATATATATATATATATATATATATATATATATATATATTATATATATATATTAAATAAATGGAAGTTAATCCGACAGTATGAATTTAACATTTTTTTAGAAAAAACAAATGATTGTAATAGTTTGCTGACAGAAAAAAGGTTGAAACAGATTCTGTCAGCAAACTATTACCGTCATTTTTTTCAGCAAAATATTAACATCATTTATTTTTTCTAAAAAAATGTTAAATTCATATATATATATATATATATATATATTAATGAATTAGGCAAATATATCTGTTCAAATGTAAGGCGTAAACAAATCGAGAAAAAGTCGAACTCTGTATGTAAATTTCGGACTTTTTCTCGATTTGTTTACGCCTTACATTTGAACAGATATATTCGCCTAATTCATTAATTATCAACTAATTAATTTTCAAATTATGTATGACTTCAATTAAGCACATATTCTCCCAAAAATGTCGGCTATCGCCATCTCAAACAATTGTTGTTACTTTTCATATATAATATATTATATATATATTATATATATTAGTGTATCGATTGCCGCTTTAACTTTCCCCGCAGTGGCATCATGTAATTATTCAAAGGCAGTAATAAAAATATATTGTTAGATGTAAAATAAAGGGCTATCATGTTCGAATCAAAAATTGATCTCATCAGGAACCCCACCTACATTAACCAAGTTGGAAGTATAATTCTTCGGTTAAATTGAATATATAACGTCTTGACGGCTACGTCTATATTTCTCTCATATTTTGGTGCGGCCTGCACGCGAAAAAAACTGAGAAAAAACAATGTATCGTTCACACGTGAATCATTCCTTAATTTACATTTCTATATTATTACAAATTTAATCTCTACTTATAAAAATAATAAGCAAGTAAAAACATTAAAAATGTTTAATTCTATTATATTTCGGGTAATTTACTATCATAGTTTTTATTGTTCATTTTTTGTATATTCACCCTATTTAAAAGAATAACTATATATATATATATAATATATATATATAATATATATAAGATTTTTGATGTTTGTTTATTTTAGAAACGCTGCTGAGATAAAACGTATATATTAAATTTTTTACTTGAAGGCATTACAAGCATGTATCGCGATAAAATTCGATTACTCTTATAGAAATAAATTGACAAGTGTAATCCCAACAAAGGATGGCTCGATTGTGAATTACCGTAACAGACTGTTTCGACTTTTTAAAGTCTCATCAGCGGTAATACTAACGATTTCCTCGGACAGAACGAAACCGGACTTCGCAGACACAGGTGAAGAACACCGTGATGAGACTTAATAAAGTCGGAAAACAAGTCTGTACGGTATTATTCTATCACATCGAGCATCCTTTAGTTGGAGTTACACTTGTCAAATTTATTTCATTACATAAGAAAAATATCGAATTTATGCGATACATGCGTTGTAAGTTGCCTTCAAGTAAAATTTAAATTACTTATTCAGCGCGTTTCTTAATAAACAAACATCCAAAATCTTATCATTTCGCCGAGGGCAAACGGTCTGTTGTTGTATATTCTCCAATAAGCGCCCCCATTACCGTATTATGGTAGAGGCTGTGAGTATCACTTGCAAGCATTAATTTGCGCAGGATGGTCAGCGTGTACTGTGGCGAGGCGTTAAAGTGTTTCACTAGAGTTTCACTAGTTGTTTCACGGTGTCTGCTTGTGAAGTCCCGGTTTTCGATTCTGTCGAGGGAAATCGTTGTATATACCGCTGATGGATTTAATAAAGTCGAACAGTCTGCTACGTATTCTACACATCGAGCCCATCCTTTGTTGCGTTCCACGTGTCAAGTTTATTTCTA
The DNA here is from genome assembly GCA_023376005.1 of Doryteuthis pealeii. Lineage (NCBI taxonomy): Eukaryota > Metazoa > Mollusca > Cephalopoda > Myopsida > Loliginidae > Doryteuthis > Doryteuthis pealeii. The sequence continues at coordinate 7,138,033 of CM042171.1, read as the reverse complement.
TAAGAAAAAGTATCGATTTATGCATGACATTGCGTTGTAAGTGCCTTCAAGTAAAAATTTAATAATATACTTATATATATTTGAGGTGAATGTTAGTATTTGACCGTTGTAGGAGATACTACTAGGTTTGGCTGAGAGTGAAGCATTACGTACTTTTATGCTAATATTGTTAGCGTAATACTGGTAGTTGAGGAATAATATCTGAAGCTTTGTTTGAGTTTCCTAGGTCATCTCTCTCCC
>CM042171.1:7135597-7137693 GCA_023376005.1 Doryteuthis pealeii | reverse complement strand
GCGTGTTGAGAAAACCGTGGTATATAGATATATATATATATATATATAATTTTCAAATTAGGTATAACTTCCATATGCACATATGCTCCCCCAAAAAGTCGGCTGTCGCCATCTCAAACACACTGTTACGTTCAATATATATATATTATATAATATATATATATATATATATATATATATATATATATATATACTTTAAATATACGCTCCTACATTTGGGCGCTGGTAGATGTCGCAGTGATGGAGTATGCATAAGTTACTGGAAGTTTCGGGTCTTTCAACATCAGTCTTCGCTCACCATGCTAACCCTATCAGAAATGATCAAAACTCTGATCCACCCAACAACATGAGACGCTAACAAACGTTTGACTTTTTACTGTTTTTGGACGATTGTAAAATTCTCTAAAGCGCATCTGATTGCTTGGCGTTAACAACCAATTATATATATATATACATATATATGGAAATATATGTAAGCTTTTAGTGTGCCTGTGTCTGCGTTTAGTCCTTTTCTGCTTTTTCCTTTCTAATCTAATTATCCATCTTAATTCAGCTAGTTTCCTAGATTGAGCGGATGGAAAGCCTTGTTGGATCAAGATACATTTCAGATTATCTAAATTATATATATATATATATATATATATTATATATATATATATATATAGAGAGAGAGAGAGAGAGAGAGAGAGAGAGAGAGAGAGAGATAAGATACATTTCAGATTATCTAAATATATATATATATATATATATATATATATATATATATAGAGAGAGAGAGAGAGAGAGAGATAGATAGAGACGGACAGACAGACAGACAGACACCACACACACACACACACACACACACACACACATATATATTATATATATATATATTATATATATAAAGAGATAGATAGATAGATAGACTGATAAACAGACATTCATCAAGTAAACCGAAAGATATAGAGGTAGACAGGTATAGAGAATAGGCAGAACAACAGTGGTTGTATTTGTAGATATATATATATATAATTTATATATAATATATATAATTTAGATAACATGAAATGTATCTTGATCCAATATATATATATATATATATATATATATATATATATATATATATATATATAGAGAGAGAGAGAGAGAGAAGAGAGAGGGAGAGACAGACAGACAGACAGACAGAGACATAGACAGGGAGAGACAGAGACAGAGAGAGACAGAGACACAGAGAGAGAGAGAGAGGGGAGAGAGAGAGAGAGAGAGAGATAGAAAAAGAGAAACAGACACACACACACACACACATATATATATATATAAAGGGAGATAGATAGATCGATAGATAGATAGATTGACTGATAAACAGACATCCATCAAGTAAACCGAAAGATATAGACATAGACAGGTAGAGAGAATAGGCAGAGACAACAGTGGTTGTATTTGTAGATACGGGAAATGATTTCAATGCGTTTATATGATTATTATCTAAATTCTAAGCTCAACAAAACTCACATATCCCAATACTAATTCACACCCATCCAAACTTGCATATACATACATGCATACGCAACATGCATATTAACGGCTGCAATAGTTGTTGCATTACAAATGTAAAATTAGCCCAATTAACGACTGTCTCTTGCTGCATAATTGCAAGCTCACATCAATATTACTATTCGCTTGAGTTTTGCATCAACGAATCAATTATCGAACTGGGCGTTCATACCGCTCTTGGTTTTTGACGTTAATCACTTCTACACACGCTCACACACACACGCACACATATGTATATATATATATATATATATATATATATATACACATATATATATATACATATATATATATACTCACAAACATATATACACACACATATATGTACATACACACATGTATATATATATACATATATATAAATAGATACACACACACATATATACACACATATATATACACACTTACATACACATACACACACACACTCATATGTATATATATACACACATACACACACACATATATATACACATGTATATATACTCACAAACATATATACACACATATATGTACATACACACCTATATATATATATACATACACACACATATATACAT
>CM042171.1:7128097-7130597 GCA_023376005.1 Doryteuthis pealeii | reverse complement strand
TTGATAATAATAATAATAATAATAATAATAGGATCTGGAAATCAGAGGAAAAGTTTAGACCCACCTGCCAATAGCATTATTAAGGTCGGCTATGATACTCAGAAGATTCCTGGAGACCTGAGGAGACTTACTGTCACTCAGCCGCCAGTGAACCATCGGCTACAGCAGATGTAAAAAAACAATCCTTCTTTCCTTTATTTAATCTTTCCTTACTGCCTTCCTTGCTGCCGTAGTCTCGGTTTTATTTTGATTTTCATGTCTATTTTTGTTGCTTCACTTCGTTCTTTTCTACACTTCCTTCCTCCCTCTATCCTTTCCTTCTTTCTTTCCTTCCTTAGCGACTTTTGAAATGTGGTATTCTTACCATATTTACTCTCATACATCTTTTATACTCTTCCTCCATGCATACCTTCCTTGTTCATATCTTCCTTCATAACCGATTTTTCATTCTAGTCTTCTTTTTCGTCATGTTCTACCCCCCTCTCTCTCTCTCTCTCTCTCTCTCTCTCTCTCTCTCTCTCTCTCTCTCTCTAATTTATTTTTTCCTTTCTTCGTGCAGGTTTTCTTTTTTCTTTCATTCTTTCCTTCCTCTTCTTTCATCCTAACACACAACCCTCAACTATCTTCAAACCCAACCTTCAATTCCCACGCTCATCTCTACCGAAGAGAGAGAGTCGACCTAACCGATTATTTCTCTCTAGTCTTTTTTTCTTCCAATATTCTATCTCTTTCCAAATTATTTTTCTTCCTTTCTGCGTGTACATTTTCTTTTTTCTTTTTTCTTTCATTCTTTCCTTCCTCTTCTTTCATTCTAACCCACAAACCTCAACTATCTTCAACGTCAGCCTTCAATTCCCACGATCGTCACTACCGAAGAGAGAGATTCGACCTAACCGATTATTTCTCTCTAGTCTTTTTTTCTTCCAATATTCTACCTCCTTCTCCAATTCATCTTTCTTCCTTTCTTCGTGTACGTTTTTCTTTTCTCCTTTCATTCTTTCCTTCCTCTTCTTTCATCCTAACCCACAACCCTCACTCCCTCCTCTACCACACTCTTCAATTCCCACGCTCATGCCTACCGAAGAGAGAGAGTCGACCTAACCGATTATTTCTCTCTAGTCTTCATTATTTTTCTTCCTTTCTTCGTGTACGTTTTCTTTTTCTTTCCTTCCTCTTCTTTCATCCTAACCCACAACCCTCTCCAACCCCAGCCTTCAATTTCCACGCTCGTCACTACCGAAGAGAGAGAGAGAGAGAGAGAGAGAGAGAGAGAGAGAGAGAGAGAGAGAGAGAGAGAGAGAGAGAGAGAGAGAGAGAGTCGACCTAACCGATTATTTATCTTTAGTCTTTTCTTCCAATATTCTACCTCCCTCTCCAATTCATTTTTCTTCCTATCTTCGTGTACGTTTTCTTCTTCCTTTCATTCTTTCCTTCCTCTTCTTTCGTCCTAACCCACAACCCTCACTCCCTCCTCAACCCCAGCCTTCAATTCCCACGCTCGTCACTACCCAAGAGAGAGTGTCGACCGTCCGAGAACGATTGCTTTTCAATATTTTACGAAGACATTTATTTAATAATCATAGCACTGATGGGTCTTTTGTGTGGCGAAGATTTTACAACAACAACAGCAACAAGGCAAAGCTAGAAAAATGCCTTTATCAACAAGCATAACAAGAAGTTCGCTAGCAACAACAACACCGCCATCTTGTGAGAGTGCCATCACTCGGAGCATCGAACAGTTTATGTAATTAATTTTTCTAACTCAGGAGAAGGAAAGACGTAAGAAAATGAAGAACAACAACAAGGTGCTTTAGGTGAGAGAATTAGAGTGAAAATAGTGGCAATTGATAAAAGAAGAATAGGTGCTTTTTTAGGCTTCCATAATTTTTCAAGGAGTGAACCGTTACTAATCAGGTTCAAGATCTAGGTGATTTTGTTTTGTTTGTTTTATTTTACGGCATATCAACCTCAGCGGGTCATTTAATGCCGATAAAGTTTTGAAATAAATCAATTCTTAATGGATAATACAATTTTTTATGAATACATTTATCCATTTAACCCATAGATGGGACCCTAACAGTTACTACCACTCCGGGTCAGAGTGGACCAGGGAGCAATGGTGATGAAGGGGTGCTCCACATTCACCAAACCTCCAAAACTGGAACCTCACCATCAGATAGAGTTTAACGTCATTCCCAGGACATGTAGACCCGCAGCCACCGCCTTCTAGCACCCATATGATAAAAAGGGGTTGGGGCTTGCCATAAGGGCAATAGGGTTGGGAAAATCATATAGGTGCTAGGGCTTGACGTGACCTACCGATTGATCGGAGGGGGCCGCTCCGACCACCCGTCTAGCCCAAGATAAAGATCTAGGTGATTTTCTTCATTTAAATTTATTTTTTATTTTTTCTTTCTCAAATGACTACGTTCTCGTTCATATCTAGATATGTACTCAACCCCTCCGCACGACTGCCCTGTCGGCAGGGGCGTTAGAAATG
>CM042171.1:7110597-7113097 GCA_023376005.1 Doryteuthis pealeii | reverse complement strand
TTGGACCCTAACGAAACGGAACCAAAAGCTAGATGGCAACTGCACAAGGATGCTGTGTGTAGCATTGCACAAGAACCCGGCTGTACTGCCACTTGCCCCAATCACACAAGCCATTAAAGTAAGAGGAACAAGACATTGCTGGAGAACCAAGAACGAAATAGGTAAAGTCTACAGGGCGGCCTAAAGTCGGTATCAGCCAGTCAGCGAGGGTGTCTATCCCTTTTTCAATAGCGCTAGACCAAGGAGATTGCTTTTTAGCATCTGAGGTGGAGCGCCACACCTACCATCAGCTTCTTACTTTACCGCACAGATCCCTGTGCTACTCATACGCTGACCTGGTGTGGACCGGTATCGAACTAGGAACCTTGTGGTTTCTAGCCGAACGCTCTACCGACTGAGATAACCCGGCCCCAAGTGACATTTTTCTGTGGAAACCTACACATGGACACACTGTGCTCTGCATTGATTCTGGGTGATGTGCGGAAGACGTGTCATTTGTAGTAAGTGATAGGGACGGTTGGTGAAAGAGATCCCTGGGTGTCCATGCTGTCAGCATGATCTGATGATGATGACGCATATAATAGGATGGGTCTTCTATTTGGTCCGATTGGAGCTACGTGGGTGTAATGGTTAGAGTCGTAGGAATAGACTCATCGACCCAAGTTCAAATCCTGAACGAAGCTACAGTTCACATAGCGCTGATACCCTTCGGAAACGGGTATTATCGAACTAATCGCCCTCCAGCTATGGTCAAATGTAGGGCGAAACTGGGGCTCTTTGACCTTGGTCTATGAGAATGAAACCTCTGAATTCAAACCTGTTAAATCCGCTAGGGCTGTTCACTACTAGAATAGGTTTGCCAGTCCTAATTGTGATCTATTTCTGATGCTCTCTTAATACTTGGTTTAAGCAACCATCTAGGAAATGAACCTCTGAATTCAAACCTGTTAAATCCGCTTGGCTGGTTCACAAGACTAGAATAGGCTCAGTCCTAATTAGTGATTGCTATTTCACTGGCTCTTTAAACCTTGGTTGAAGCAACCAGGTCTAGAGAAGAAAACTCGAATTCAATAGCCTGTTAGAAAATTCCGGACTTGGGTGTTCACTACTAGAATAGGTTCAGTCCTAATAGTGATCTATTTCACTGGTCTTTAACCGTTGGTTAAGCAAACCAAGTCTAAAGGAGAATGAACCTCTGAATCCAAAACCTGTTTAATCTCTTGGCTTTCACTACTAAAATAGGCTCAGATCCCTAATTCGAAGTAGAGCTCTATTCACTAAATTCTTAAAGTTGGGCCATCTATTACAATAACAACATGTACTGTATGCCGTTGGCTAGTGGTAGGGATGTGTGATTAATTTTACTCTTTTGGAAGTGTTTGTCTCTATCTGTTTGAACCGTTACAAGTAGGGATGATTATGTAACAAATATGTATGAAGATACCTGGTGCCAGTCAAATACATTTATGTACATTAACTTCTTCGAAATTATAAATTGTAAAGTAGTTATGGGGGACATATCTGACTACTGATCTCGCTGGGCACCACTGCAAAAGTCCACGGTAGTTAGACAAGTTCTTTCTTTTTTTGTTTATCAACACTTATTATTATTATTATTATTATTTATTAGTTATTGATTCGTATGTTATAATTAGTGGATTAGTTAATAGTATGGTACATGTGGGTAATTTTGGATTATTAGTAATTATTTTCTTCACGAGGTTACTGTAGGTCAAAAGATTGCGATTTAACGGAAATCTATGCTGGTAGTAGTATAATACGCTTGTGTGTCACATCCTGCATGCACTTCATTTATAATGGACTATTCCATTTTATTTGTCCTGAAGTGGAAGGGATGTGAAATAGAATTAAAGATAATTGACGGATTGTAAAATCCTCAATTACTTTTAATTCTATCACCATCCTGCCCGACTCGGAGGGAGATAAAATGGGATAATCCATTATTTAAATGAAGTGATGACAGATGTGGAACACACAACGTATTAATATACAGATGATTCGTAAAAGCATGACTCTGAAGTAAGAAGCAAATAATGAATAATAATGTAAGAATAAGATTACTACTACTACTACTAACTAAACTACTACTACTCTACTCACTACTACTATAAATATATATAATGATGATAAGTATAATAATAATAATACTAAAGAATAAGAGGTAGTTGATAATCAGGGCCGAAAAAGAAGAGAGTGAACGTGCTGTCAACGTGGATTGTTGCAGTGGCCAGATCCAGATCACAGAGGTGAGAGCTCAGAGAGGAAAAGTGAAAAAATAGAACAAGAGTATTAGGGACACCTTGCGCCAGAGAACTAAAAAGTATGGAAATATGAAAGTTGAAGGTGATAACCACTGGTAGTTGGTGCACTTGGGAACAAGGTCCCAAACCGGATTGGAAAGGGTCGTGGAAGTGTTTGGAAGAATCACGAGGAAGGGTTGAAACCATCAAGAACTACGCCGCGAATCTGCTGCAATCTG
>CM042171.1:7089533-7110497 GCA_023376005.1 Doryteuthis pealeii | reverse complement strand
GCCTCCATATTTATATTATTCAACCATGATCTCTAACTGAAAATTTGCAAGCACTTAATAGGGAAGGATTATCTCCCTTACACCCCAGTTTCTGCCGGTAACGTAATATATATATATATATTATATATATAATATATATATAATATTATAATATATTATAGTGTGGATGGGTCACTGTTTCAGCTTTTGCTGGAATGGCGTACGCAAAGGCAGTTTATTGGTTAGAGTGCTCAATATTAAATAGAGCTTGTTATATAATATAAGATAAATATATAAAGGTTTACATATCTATTCTATTAGGTGACAAAGGAACATTCACCACCATCATTGGTTTTTCATGCTATGCATTCATCCAGGTGAAGATATTTCCAAATGTTTTATATAACTATATATATATATAACTATAATAGTTTATTTGATAATAGTATATACTAATCAACCCCTCCACATTAGAATTAAAGAACATCTTAAACACGTGCTCCTCATTTCCATAAACATTTAATCAAATGCAAAATTAAGGAAAATAACATTTTTCCCTTAAAATAGAGACAATAATACGCAATGTTTGGTGATATATCCGGTTAAAGGATTATATCCATGAAAATTTGGTATTTGTGGTATAGTTATCGCAGTAGTAATTAGTGCGTCGAATAATACGTCTTGCCGAGCAGTCGTGGTGTGGTCTGGCGAGTAAGTTTCGGCTGCGTAGGTGACCTCTAGGCGCTTGTACTAGCCGTGTAGAATATTTAAACATGAACCGTCCAATCAAATTAGTTGTGAATATTAGGCATTTACATATTTCATTTACAGTCATTGGTAATCTCAGAATTAGAGAGTGGGTTTACTAATAGCTAAGTTACAACCTCGCATAAACAGTTGGTTAGTAAATAACACCGAAATACCTAAGCGCCTAACCCTAACCCCTAATCCCTAAACCTAACAAACAACCGGATGTTGACGGTGTAAATGAAAAAAATGTACTTATGAATCAGCAAAAGCAAAAGGGGTGCCTAAAGGTCAATATGGTCCAATTGATCTACTAGGAAAAAGACGGATTAGGGTTAGGGTTTAGGGTTAGTTTAATGGAAAATAATGGGTATATTAATTAAGCAGTAATAAAATTCATTCAGAATGATTCTCCCCCTTTTTTTTTAGAGATGCAGTTATAGGAAATAACCAGGGTTTTTTTTGTTTTTTCCTTTTTCTTTTTTGCTTTTTATTATTTTTCTGCGCAAAATCCAACGGAGAACTTAATAACATTTTTAACATTTTAATTTACGTTTTTAAAATAAGATTTCTAATCATTGTCGGCTGGAAGTGCAGGTTTTGTGGCAATAATGTAGATAAACTTTAACCGGCGCCATCCTGCCTTTCTAAACAGCTCTTCAATCTTTCTTGTCTCCAAGCTCTGTAGAACAATACTGTCCGTTCCTCTTGAGCGAGAAAGCAGTTACCAGTCACAATGACCCATTTGATAAACGAATCACCTGCTTTGTAACGCATGCGCACGATAGGTCTCTCTTTCGATTCTCTCCGTTACCGGGAAATCACCAGCAGCCATTAAAACAGACTCTCGGTCCGTACGTTTCGTTTTAGTCGATGCACAGACTGCGCAAACGTTTAAATCTGTGCAATAGTCATTTTTATTTCGAGTGGCTACCTGAAGATCGTCTAGAGCAGATGGGAGCGTAGAAACCAACTGTATGTAACAACCAACATTAAGATGTTCCGTTCGAACATTGTAAAACCAGTCTTCGCGATGTAAAAGTCGATATAATTTCTTATTTAGTTGTGTTTTCTATTTTGTTATTTGTTCTCTGAAGAAAAGAAACCACAATATGAGTCAAGTTAAAAATCGTATATAAGCAAAATGGTAGAAATCCTAGCTAAAACAAGGTTTATAAAAAGTCATCGGATGCGGCCTAATGTCGGTACCATCAGCGGTACAAAATCAGCGAGGGAGCTATTCCCTTTCACTTGCGCTAGATCAAGGAGATTGTTTTTGCGTCTGAAGGACCTACCATCAGCTCCTTATTTTAACAGCAAAAGATTCCTGTGCTACTCATACGCTGACCTGGCGAGGGCCGGTATCGAACTAAGAACTTGCGCGATTTTCTAGCCAGAACATGACGAGGGAGTCTATCCCTTTTTCACTTGCGCTTAGACCAGGAGATTGTTTTTTAGCATTGGGTGGAGCACCCACACTAACATCAGCTCCTTACTTATCCGCACACTATTCCCTGTGCTACTTCATACGCTGAGGGTTGGCGAGGGCCGGTGCGAACTAAGAACCATGCGTGTTTCTGTACCGGAACAATTATCAGCGAGGAGTCTATCCCCTTTTCAACTTGCGCTAGACAGGAGATTGCTCTTTGATGCGTCGATGAGGTGGGGCGCCCACACCTACACACTACGAGCTCCTACTTTACCGCATTAGATCTCTGTGCTACTCATACGCTGAGTTCTGGCGAGGGCCGGTATTAAACTAAGAACCTTGAGGTTCTAGCCCGAACGCTCTACCGACTGGAGCTAACTCGGCCAAAGATTGGATACATAGCGTAGGGGATGTAGGCTGTTGGATTTAGACATTTCTAAGTGAACAGTCATTTCTAGGCTATCGGTTTCAATCTACTGGTCAAAGGCAGTGCTTAACATAGAATAATAATTAACACAGGCTTTAACACTTGTTTTCCAGGCGCTATGGTTACGGATTAAGGAACTGGATATCCCCGAGGATGTGAATAAAGGGTTTGCAGATTCAGAGAAGTTCCCGAGTTCGAAACAAAGGTTCCTGAGTTCGACAATAAATACTTGAAGAAGGTCGGAGGGCAAGTATCGTCCACGAAACGTTGTACAAGATAACAACAACGATGAGGAACATAATCCAAATAATACAATTGTTTTGTGGTTTTGTTTTGCCTATTCATTTTGTTGGAGTATTTTGTGAATATATATATCATATTTACCAACTCCCCGCAGCGGAGCAGGATACGACACAAAGGTCATTTTCTTAAGCGGAGTTCAACAGGTTTGAATTAAGAGTTTCCTTCTCTAGACTGGTTACCTTAGCCAAGGTTTAAAGACCGCCAGTCGGCCCTGCTATTTACTCCATAGCTGGAGGGAGAGAGTATGGGATTCATACCTTTTCCAAGGTATTAGCACTAAAGTGAAAAATGCAATTACCACGTCCAGGATTTTAACTCGGGGCGACGAGTCCATTTTCCCATGACTTTAACGCATACACCACGCGCCTTCCTACTTTTTGTGATAATAAGGCGTGCGGTTATCCACCACTTTAAACATATAGACTCTGTGAGGTCATGTGGGATTAAACACAGCCCAATCAACAGTCCGAATACCCTGTTAGTTAACAATTTAATCGCTTTATATTGGCACATGCACGTTATTCGACATTGACGAATTGGGTCCTCAACGAAGGACTTTGCTGAACGCAAGTGATTTAACCCCAGCACTGAAGGGAACAATCACAATGATCATACCTTACACTGGCGGAACACAAGTAGGAACCAAATGGTTCTTCACTAAGGATCTGGCTCCTCTTAACACAAGGGATCTCCTGGAGAGTGCTCTTGCTTGAAGCCCAAGGATGACCCAACAATTCGTAATCATATACAGATTGGTGACTAGTATTATCTTCATCTTCTCTAATACTTCTTGCTTTGTCATCTTTACTTTTAATAAATTTCGACTGGTATTTGTCCTTCGTCTACATAATATCTACTTTCTTTGTCAATAATCATTATTAATAATTGTTGACTGGTATTATCCTCCGAACTTCCTAATTCTAATTGCGTTTGTCAATCATCATTATTAATAATGTTGACTAGTATTATCACCCGTCTTCCCAATTTTAGTTATTCTTGCTCAATCACGTATGATTATTATTATTTTGACTAGTATTTCCTCTGTTCTTGCCTAATTCTACTTGCTTTGGTCAAATCATTATTAATTATTTTGACTGGTATTATCTCTATGTCCTCCTAATTCTAACTTGCTTTGTCATTATTAATATTGTCACTGTATTAGTCCTCCACCTTTCTCATCTACTTGCTTTGTCAAACATTATTAATAATATTGGAGGGTATGCTATCGCTGCAGTTTTTCTAATTCTACTTGCTCAGTCAATTATTCATTATTACTAGCAAATATATGCACCTCTCCGTGTGCAAGTTTAAAGTTTTAATATAATAAAATATCATAATTAAATTTAGAAGCTAATGTAACTGAATAAGAATGCAGGATAAAAGATTTGGAGACAGAGGGGGTATTGATTGTAAAAATAGAAACTTTGAAACTAACTCTTCCATCATTTTCAATTACTACAGTCTTTCATTGGTAACTTTTCCTAATTTAACTATTTACTTAAAATAGGAAGTAAAATAATATTCAGTTATTTCTTCTTGTTAATGAATTTCTTTATAATTTATTTCTGAGATTAATTGCTCATCATTCATTAAGACAAAACAAACAATTAGAAGTCAATAATACTAAGCACATATTTATTAAAATCAAATTTTTTAATATCAATATGCAAATTAGCGCCTTCCCCATTACACTGGTATGCGCTATTGTTGTTGGGTATATAAAATAAAATTGCATGTCGTTAGTATGTAGATAATGGTCAAACAGTCTTAATGATGTAAACAATTTTATTAATTATTGGATTTGAATAAAAATAAAATCATGGAGAACCGTGATTTAAATACAAAGGGAATTGTGACTTGAAGTAGTGATATAGTTTCGGTTGACAGACATGAAAGACACACAATCTCCATTGATAATAAGATTATTATTATTTATTTTATTATTATTTTGCGCTTTTGAGTGTCACAGACAAAAATCTCGTAAGTAAGAATTTAAGGTTACATAGATATATAGTGTCTATTTTTTTTTTATAGATACCATTTCTCGCCAATCTTTAATAGATTAAATAATTTATAAATACAAACCAAAATAAAATAACTATGTAAAATGTATATAACATAAACATGCGTTTATTGAAAGATTCGTTAAAAATCGACAAGCCATCAATTATTACATAACGCAACTTCATAGTGTATATAAATAATTATCTCAAGTTATATTTTATAAATAAAACTTTATTGATTATAAATTAGGTTCTCATTAAAAATCCTTTAGATTATTGTGGAATAATATGACGTAAGCCGTGACGTAGTTTCGGCTTCAGACAGAAGATGCAATCTATCTCCATTTATTATTATTTATATTATTTATTATTATTATTTTATTCTTGCTCCTTTTGAGTTTTCCACAGATCAGAAGTAGCTGATGGTCTTTCACTGGAGTCTGAGTGACAGCAAGTCTCTCTCAGGTCTCCAGGACTCTTCTGAGTATTCTGGCAGATTGGCAGGCAGTGCAGTGTTCTGAATGGTTTCAACCCTTTCGCTTGATTTCAAACATTCCAGACCTTTTCCAATCCTTTGGGACTGTTCCAGTGCACCAACTACAGTTGGTATCAACCTTTCACTTTCATATTCCATAACTGTTTTTAGATTCTCCGTGGCAAGGTCCAGAATATTTTGATCTATTTTTTTTCATTTTTCTTTTAGCTTCACCCTGTGATCTGCTGGAGCATCTATATGATCTATCCATTTTATTTCTGAGGGAGGATGTGAATAGAATTAAAAAGATAATTACGGATTTTAATCCGTCAATTATCTTTTTAATTCTATTCACTCCTCCCGCTCAGAAATAAATGGAATAGTCCCATTATTTAATGAAGTGAATGACCAGGGATGTGGACACACAAGCATATTAATATACAGAATGATTCCGTAAAAAGCAACTGTAGTAAGAAGAACAAAATATTAATAATAAACAAAATAAATACTACTACTTTCTACTATATTGAATAATAATAATAATAATAATAATAATAATAAGTGTTGATAAACAAAAAATAAAGAACTTTGTCAAACTGGTGGATTTTGCAGTGCCAGCAGATCAGTAGTCCAGATATCCCAACCAGCATATGTTCAGTACTTAATTCGAAGAAAGTAATTTAATAAAGTGTATATGTCGGCACCAGGTATCTATCATACATATTGTACATTATCATCCCTACTTGTAACGGGTTCAAACAGAGGTACAACTTCAAAGAGTAATTAAACACATCCTAACACTAGCCAAGCCTCAGTAATGTTGTATTGAATAGATGGCGCACTTTAAAATTAGTGAAATAGATCACTAATTAGGACTGAGCCTATTCTAGTTGTGTAACATGCCAAGCGATTTAACAAGTTTTGAATTCAGAGGTTTCATTCTCCTAAGACTGGTTGCTTAACCAAGGGTTAAAGAGCCCAGTGAAATAGATCACTAATTTAGAACTTGGCCTATTCTAGTAGTAACACCTCCAAAGCGGATTTAACAGGTTATGAATTCAGAAGGTTTCATTCTCATAGACTGGTTGCTTAACCAAGGTTAAAGAGTCCAGTGAAGAATAGATCACAATTAAGGACTGAAGCCTATTCTAATAGTGAACATCCCCAAGCGGATTTAAAACAGGTTTGAATTCAGAGTTTTCTTGCTCCTAGACGGGTTGCTTAACCAAGGTTAAAGAGACCAGTGAAATAAGATCCGCTAATTAAGGACTGAACCTATTCTAGTAGTGAACAGCCCTAGCGGATTTAAAGGTTTTGAATTCAGAGGTTTCATCTCAATAGACCAAGGTTAAAGGCCAGTCAGCGACCTACTATTTGACCATAGCTGGAGGGCGGATTAGTTCAGATTAAATAACTTTCCAAGGGTATCAGCCGCTCTTATGTGAACTGTAGCTGTCGTTCAGGGATTTTGACATTGGCGTTCGAGCGAGTCCTATTTCCTAGACTCAAACCATTACACCACGCAGCTCAATCTCAAACAAAATAGAAGACCATCCTAATTATATGCGTCCATGCATCATAGTCAGATCATGCTGACACATGGACACCCAGGGTTCTCTTTCACCACCGTCCCTATCACTTACTAAAATGACACGTCTGTCGCAGGGCAATCACCAGGGTGTCATTGTTGTTCAGCATGATCTGATGATGATGACGCATATAATAGGATGGGTCTTCTATTTGTTTAGATTGAAGCTGCGTGGTGTAATGGTTAGAGTCGTAGGAAATAGACTCGTCGACCCAAGTTCAAATCCTGAACGAAGCTACAGTTCACATAGCGCTGATACCCTTGGGAAAGGTATTAATCGAACTAATCGCCCTCCAGCTATGGTCAAATAGTAGGGCAGACTGGGCTCTTTAACCTTGGTCTATGAGAATGAAACCTCTGAATTCAAACCTGTTAAATCCGCTAGGGCTGTTCACTACTAGAATAGGTTCAGTCCTAATTAGCGATCTATTTTCACTGGGCTCTTTAACCTTGGTTAAGCAACCCGTCTAGGAGAAGAAAAACTCTGAATTCAAACCTGTTAAATCCGCTTGGGGTGTTCACTATTAGAATAGGCTCAGTCCTAATTAGTGATCTATTTCACTGGACTCTTTAACCTTGGTTAAGCAACCAGTCTATGAGAATGAAACCTCTGAATTCAAACCTGTTAAATCCGCTTGGGGTGTTCACTACTAAATAGGCTCAGTTCTAATTAGTGATCTATTTCACTGGCTCTTTAACCTTGGTTAAGCAACCAGTCTAGGAGAATGAAACCTCTGAATTCAAAACTGTTAAATCCGCTTGGCTGTTCACAACTAGAATAGGCTCAGTCCTAATTAGTGATCTATTTCACTAATTTTAAAGTGGGCCATCTATTCAATACAACATGTACTGTAGGCTTGGCTAGTGTAGGGATGTGTTTAATTACTCTTTGAAGTGTTGTTCTCTGTTTGAACCGTTAACAAGTAGGGATGATAATGTACAATATGTATGATAGATACCTGGTGCCGTCAAATACATTTATTAAATTACTTCTTCGAATTTAAGTTAGTGAGCAGTTATGGGTGGCATATCTGACTACTGATCTGCTGGCACTGCAAAATCCACCAGTTGACAAGTTCTTTATTTTTTGTTTATCAACACTTATTATTATTATTATTATTATTATTATTATTATTATTAGTAGAAGTAGTAGTATTTATTTTGTTTATTATTATTATTTGTCTTCTTACTTCAAGTTGCTTTACGAATCATCTGTATATTAATATGCTTGTGTGTCACATCCTGTCATCACTTCATTTAAATAATGGACTATTCCATTTTATTTCTGAGGGAGGATGTGAATAGAATTAAAGAGTAATTGACGGATTAAAATCCGTCAATTATCTTTTAATTCTATTCAATCTCCTCCCTCAGAAATAAAATGGAATAGTCCATTATAGTGCCAGCAGATCACAGGGTGAAGCTAAAAGAAAATGAAAAAATAGACAAATATCTGGACCTTGCCAGAGAACTAAAAAAGTTATGGAATATGAAAGTGAAGGTGATACCAACTGTAGTTGGTGCACTTGGAACAGTCCCAAACGGATTGGAAAAGGGTCTGGAATGTTTGGAAATCAGAGGAAGGGTTGAAACCATTCAGAACACTGCACTGCTGCAATCTGCCAGAATACTCAGAAGAGTCCTGGAGACCTGAGGAGACTTGCTGTCACTCAGACTCCAGTGAAAGACCATCAGCTACTTCTGATGTGAAAACTCAAAAGGAGCAAATAATAATAATAATAATAATAATAATAATATAATAATGGAGATAGATTGCATTTCTGTCTGAAGCCGAAACTACGTCACGGCTTACGTCATATATTCCACAATAATCTAAAGGATTTTTTAATGAGAACCTAATTTATAATCAATATAGTTTATTTATAAAATATAACTGAGATAATTATTTTATATACACTATGAAGTTGCGTTGTAATAATTGATGGTCTTGTCGATTTTTAACGAATCTTTCAATAAACGCATGTTTAGTTATATACATTTTTACATAGTTATTTTTATTTTGGTTTGTATTTATAATTATTTAATCTATAAAGATTTGCGAGAAATGTATCTATAAATAAAATATAGACACTTATATCTATGTAACCTTAAATTCTTACTTACGAGATTTTGTCTGTGAAAACTCAAAAGGCGCAAATAATAATAATAATAATAATAATAAATAATCTTATTATAATGGAGATTGTGTGTCTTTCATGTCTGTAACCGAAACTATATCACTACTCAAGTCACAATTCCCTTTGTTATTTAAATCACGTTCTCCATGATTTTATTTTTATTCAAATCTCAAGTATTAATAAAATTGTTTTACATCATTAAGACTGTTGACCATATCTACATACTAACGACATGCAATTTTATTTATATATACAACAAAATAGCGCATTACAGTGTGAATGGGAAGGCTAATTTGCATATTGATATTAAAAATTTGATTTTAATAAATATGTGCTTAGTATTATTGACTTCTAATTGTTTGGTTTTGTCTTAATGAATATGAGCAATAATCTCAGAAATAAATTATAAAAGAAATTCATTAACAAGAAGAAATAACTGTAATATTATTCTTTACTTCCTATTTTAAGTAAATAGTTAAATTAGGAAAAGTTACCAATGAAAGACGGGAGTAATTGAAAATGATGGAAGAGTTAGTTTCAAAGTTGTTCTATTTTTCAATCATACCCCCTCTGTTCCAAATCTTTTTATCTGCATTCTTATTCAGTTACATTAGCCTTTCTAATTTAATATGATATTTTATTATATTAAAACTTTAAACTTGCACACGGGAGGTGCATATATTTGCTAGTAATAATAATAATTGACTGAGCAAGTAGAATTAGAAAAATGCAGGATAATACCCTCAATATTATTAATAATGATTGACAAAGCAAGTAGAATGAGAAAGGTGGAGGATAATACCAGTGACAATTATTAATAATTGACAAAGCAAGTAGAATTAGGAGGACATAGGATAATACCAGTCAAAATTATTAATAATGATTGACAAAGCAAGTAGAATTAGGAAGACAGAGGATAATACTAGTCAAAATTAATAATAATCATAATGATTGACAGAATAACTAAAATTGGGAAGACGGGTGATAATACTAGTCAACATTATTAATAATGATGATTGACAACGCAATTAGAATTAGGAAGTTGGAGGATAATACCAGTCACAATTATTAATAATGATTATTGACAAAGAAAGTAGAATTATGTAGACGAAGGACAATACCAGTCGAAATTATTAAAAGTAATGATTGACAAAGCAAGAAGTATTAGGAAGATGAAAGATAATACTAGTCACAATCTGTATATGTTACGATTGTTGTGGTCATCCTTGGGCTTCAAGCAAGAGCACTCTCCAGGGGAGATCCCTTGTGTTAAGAGGAGCCAGATCCTTAGTGAAGAACCATTTGGTTCCTACTTGGTGTTCCGCAGTGTAAGGTATGATCATTTGATTGTTCCCTTAGTGCTGGGTAAAATCCTTGCGTTCAGCAAAGTCCTTCGTTGAGGACCCATTCGTCAATGTCGAATAACGTGCATGTGCCAATATAAGCGATTAAATTGTTAACTAACCAGGTATTCGGACTGTTGATTGGCTGTGGTTTAATCCACATGACCTCACAGAGTCTATATGTTTAAGTGGTGGATAACCGCACGCCTTATATCACAAAAAGTAGGAAGCGCGTGGTGTAATGGTTAAAGTCATGGGAAATGGACTCGTCGCCCCGAGTTAAAATCCTGGACGTGGTAATTGCATTTCACTTAGTGCTAATACCCTTGGAAAGGTATGAATCCTATTCTCCCTCCAGCTATGGGTAAATAGCAGGGCCGACTGGGGTCTTTAACCTTGGCTAGGTAACCAGTCTAGGAGAAGGAAAACTCTTAATTCAAACCTGTTGAACTCCGCTTAAGAAATTGACCTTGTGTCGTATCCTGCTCGTGCGGGGGAGTTGGTAAATATATATATATATTCACAAAATACTCCAACAAAATGAATAAGCAAAAAAAAACCACAAACAATTTGTATTATTTGGATTATGTTCCTCATCGTTGTTGTTATCTGTACAACGTTTCGGACGATCTGCCCTCCGACCTTCTTCAAGTATTTATTGTCGAACTCGGGAACCTTGTTTTCGAACTCGGGAACTTTGAACTCAACCCTTTATTCAATCCTCGGGGATATCCAGTTCTTAATCCGCTAACCATAGCTGGAAACAAGTGTTAAGCTGTGTTAATTATTATTCTATGTTACTGCTGCCCTTGACCAGGATTGAACCGATAGCCTAGAAATGACTGTCACTTAGAAATGTCTAAATCCAACGCCTACATCCCCTACGCTATGTATCCAATTTGGCCGAGTTAGCTCAGTCGGTAGAGCGTTCGGCTAGAAACCTCAAGGTTCTTAGTTTAATACCGGCCCTCGCCAACTCAGCGTATGAGTAGCACAGGGATCTATGCGGTAAAGTAAGGAGCTGATGGTAGGTGTGGCGCCCCACCTCAGACGCAAAAACAATCTCCTTTGTCTAGCGCAAGTGAAAAGGGGATAGACTTCCTCGCTGATTGTTCGGTTAGAAACCGCATGGTTCTTAGTTCGACACCGGCCCTCGCCAACTCAGCGTATGAGTAGCACAGGGATATGTGCGGTAAAGTAAGGAGCTGATGTTAGGTGTGGTGCTCCACCTCAGATGCTAAAAAACAATCTCCTTGGTCTAGCGCAAGTGAAAAGGGGATAGACTTCCTCGCTCATTGTTCGGCTAGAAACCGCAAGGTTCTTAGTTCGATACCGGCCCTCGCCAGGTCAGCGTATGAGTAGCACAGGAATCTGTGCTGTAAAATAAGGAGCTGATGGTAGGTCCTCAGACGCAAAAACAATCTCCTTGATCTAGCGCAAGTGAAAAGGGAATAGGCTCCCTCGCTGATTGTACCGCTGATGGTACCGACATTAGGCCGCATCCGATGACTTTTTATAAACCTTGTTTTAGCTAGGATTTCTACCATTTTGCTTATATACGATTTTTAACTTGACTCATATTGTGGTTTTCTTTTTCTTCAGAGAACAAATAACAAATAAAACACAACTAAATAAGAAATTATATCGACTTTTACATCGAAGACTGGTTTTACAATGTTCGAACGGAACATCTTAATGTTGTGTTACATACAGTTAGTTTCTACGCTCCATTGCCTCTAGACGATCTTCAGGTAGCCACTCGAAATAAAATGACTATTGCACAGATTGTAAACGTTTGCGCAGTCTTGTGCATCGACTAAAACGAAACGTACGGACCGAGAGTCTGTTTTAATGGCTGCTGGTGATGTTCCGGTAACGGAAGAGAATCGAAGAGAGACCTATCGTGCGCATGCGTACAAAGCAGGTGGCGTTTATAAAATGGGTCATTGTGAGGTAACTGCTTTCTCGCTCAAGAGGAACGGAGTATTGTTCTACAGAGCTTGGAGACAAGAAAGATTGAAGAGCTGTTTAGAAAAGGCAAAGATGGCCGCCGGTAAATTTATCTACATTATTGCCACAAAACCTGCACTCAAGCCCGACAATGATTAGAAATCTTATTTTAAAAACGTAATTAAAATGTTAAAAATGTTATTAAGTTCTCCGTTGGTTTTGCGAGAAAAATAATAAAAAGAAAAAGAAAAAGAAAAAGCAAAAAAAAAACCCTGGGTTATTTCCTATAACTGCATCCTAAAAAAAAAGGGGGAATCATTCTGAATGAATTTTATCTGTTAATTAATATACCCATTATTTTCCCATTAAACTAACCCTAAACCCTAACCCTAATCCCGTCATTTTTCCTAGTAGATCAATTGGACCATATGACCTTTAGGCACCCCTTTTGCTTTGCTGATTCATAAGTACATTTTTTTCATTTACACCGTCAACATCCGGTTGTTTGTTAGGTGTTAGGGTTAGGGGTTAGGGTTAGGCGTTAGGTATTCGGTGTTTAATTCTAACCAACTGTTTATGCGAGGTTGTAACTTAGCTATTAGTAAACCATCTCTAATTCTGAGATTACCAACTGATGTAATGAATATGTAAATGCCTTGGTGCCACCTCACTATGATTTGATTGGACGGTGTCATGTTTAAATATTCTACACTGGTAGTACAAGCGCCTAAGCCTACCAGCCGAAACTTACTCGCCAGACCACACCACGACTGCTCGGAAGACGTATTATTCGACGCACTAATTACTACTGCGATAATATACCAAATACCAAATTCATGATATATCCTTTAACCCGGATATATCACCAACATTGCGTATTATTGTCTCTATTTTAAGGGAAAAATTATTTTCCTTAATTTTGCATTTGATTAAATGTTTATGGAATGAGGATGCACGTGTGTTAAGATGTTCTTTAATTCTAATGTGGAGGGGTTTGATTGTATTATATATTATCAAATACTATTATATATATATTATATATATATATATATAAACATTTGAAATATCTTCACCTGATGAATGCATAGCATGAAACCAATATGGTGGTGAATGTTCCTTTGTCACCTAATAAATAAATAGATATGTAAAACCTTTATATATTTATCTTATATTATATATAACAGCTCTATTTAATATTGAGCACTCTACCAATAATACTGCCTTTGGTACGCCATTCCAGCAAAAGCTGAAACAGTGACCATCTCACACTATATATATATATATATATATATATATATATATATATATATATAATATATATATAGTTACCGGCAGAAACTGGGGTGTAAGGGAGATAACTTCCTATTTTAAGTGCTTGAAAATTTTCAGTTGAGATCATGGTTGAATATATAAAATATGGAGGCCTTTATTCATTTATAGTGATACTATTTCGTATGTTTGAAATATCTGGATGTCAAATCTGAGTTTTCAAATTAAAAGATTGTTGAATAGTTAATTTTAAAAGTATTGCCTCAATTATGATAAATAATAATTATAAAAAAAACAAAGTTTAATAAAGATTTATTTTTTATTTTAAGAAAGAAGCGCTATGAATTTTTTAAGCCTTGAAAAAAAACAAACACGTAAAATCTTTTTTGGTTTTTATTTACTTTTTTTTCTCTTTTACCTTTACTTTTAATCATTAATTAACAACAAAATTCATTTTGTTGATAATTTAGTGCTACCTTTTCATTATTTCTTCAGCGAATAATTTACAACAGATGTTACGAAGCTATTTATTTCCAAAAGCGTCAATAACAGGAAGCACAAGAATTTAAAAAAAAAAAAAAATCTAATAATCGAATTTAATAAAATGTCTGTTTTAATCAGTGTAAGATTTATATTTTAAATAAATCTTTACTTTAAATTAAAAGTGCGGGTATTTTACCCCCACAGTGTACAATAAATAAGTAACTTATTAAAAAAACAAACAAACGCGAAGAACTTAGTTTCTTCGTATTTGTTTTGTTTTTGTTTTTGTTGGGTTTTTTGGTAGAGGAAAAATTAATTTTTCATTCTTGAAATAGAATTTAATGACGAACATGTAAAAAAATCTGTTTATAAAACATTTTGGTAATAAAATTTGCTCGTAAAATTCCTAACATTAAATAAACTGAAACCCCATTTTATGTCCGTGTTTTTGCAAAAAATGTTTTTTTTTCTGCAACCGTTATTTTTACAATACTAAACATATTTCCTTTATTTATTTTAATATTCACTTCAATATGATATTATAAAAATTTTTTATTTTGTGAGAATGTTTAATTTTAAAGTGGGGGTTCGTTTTTACACTTTAACTTTTTACTCGTAATTCTCCTACATAAAATGCAAAGTAAATTTATGGCAGGAATTTACGAGTAAACAGTTGAATATTACTTTTTGTTGTTATTTCTTTTTTTTTTTTTTTTTTTTTTGGCTTGGGTACTCTTAAAATAAAAACGTCAGAATTTAATATCAGTCGTGACGAAAAAACAAAATTAACGGTCATAAAGGAAATTATGAACTTTTGTTTAGTAAATTAGGTGTCCCAGAAAAACGAACCCACAAATTTTTGTAATAAAACTGCTAATTTTAACTAGGGGAGTTTAGGGTTTGGTACTGTTTTTGTCTGGGTCACCTGTACAGGGTGATCAGAAAAAAACAGAACCCAAATTATTTATTTATTTTTCCAAATAAACTAACCCTAAACCGCTAACCCTAAACTCCCCTAGTTAAAAATTAACAGTTTTATTACAACATTTGTGTGTTCTGTTTTTTCTGGGACACCCTAAATAAAGAACGTTTAGAATATTTTTTTTTTAACAATCTGATAGATTGGTGTGTAATCGATAATAATCCATCGAAGAAAAGGAAAAAAAATTAAAAAAACAAAAATTTTAGATGTCAGGTCCGCCGAATTTTTTTAGCACTTTTTAGCACTTGACAATTTTCACACAAGTTCTTTTAAATTTTAATTTTTCATAAAAATATAAATTTTAACCAACAATAAATGTCTTCATTTGCAAGGAGAAACCTTCTTAAAAATATTCAGCCACGCGAAGGGAACATAAAAACTTAACACGCGACTTGTAAACAATTTACATTCCATTCATCGTGTGTAAATTTTACTATAAACTTATTTTAATTTTTAAAAAATAGCGAATAATTTCATAAACAAAAGAGAATTCATTTGCCAATAATTCCTGTTAATGCGAATTAAAATAACATGAAAACTGCCAAAATTTCACGTGTCTAACAAAACTGTTATTTGTTTGTGGTTGCTTTTTTTTTTTTCTACAAAAATGTTTACTACTTAGTGTTAGTATAACAATATCTACAATAAAAATACTCGTGTAAAAAATATTTTTTAAGAACATTCAGTTAATTTCAGTGTTCAATAATTTTTTTTTCTTTTAATTAGATTAGTATTAATTTCAAGTTTACTATTTTTGAAAGGAATGTAAAAAAAAAAAAAAAAAATAAATAAATAAATAAATAAATAAAGAACAATGTACTTTTGGAAATAAAGTGATCCTTTAATGAATCAATAATAATTGGGAAATGAGTTGAATTCGTTCACAAATCACACTGTAAAGACGTGGTCACAAGGGAGAAATATTTTGATCTTTGGGCTTCCATATTTTAAATTGACGATTTTTAAAAAATCGTTTAATTCTTTTAAATTATCTTTCCAGGGTTTCCGCATTTTTTAACTTAGATTTTTTCAAAGATAAAATTCTGGGCTATCTTTGGTTAAAATTGCTAATTAGGCCGTTCTGCGGTTCAACATATTAAATTGACCTTGAAATTTTTAAGGTAGTCCAAAACCAGTTTAACTTAAGATAGAATTTTTTTTTAACATCAATTAAAGACAACTATATTTTTGATACTACGAAAAAAAAAAAAACCTGCTACATTAATTATTTTTGAGTTTTAAGAAAATGAATTTTAAATTTTAAAAAATCATTTTTTAGGTTATTGAATTTATATTTTTATTTTTTATTTTTCTATATATTCTTCATGATATGATCTTTCAAGAAATGTAAAAATTAGGGACCGGGATTTTTTTTTCTTCAAATGGTCAAAGGTCAAAACCCCCCCACATTCTGAATTTATAAAAAAAGTATTTTTTCAAGTTTCTTCCATAAAATAAACTAATCCTTATAAAAATTAAGTCGTGGGAAAATATTTTGGGTGAAAATTTCATTAAAATCGGACAATTCCTGATTTTTGGTAATTGTTTTAAAATTAAGAAATTAAAAAAAAAAAAAAAATTACTCCCTTGGCATTGTTTGCCGGTACTATATATATATATATATATGGTGCTGCAATTGAAAACAAAGCTGGTATAATTCGAGATCTATTGAACGTGTCAAGATAACCAGCGAATTCAAATCTAGTGGATATGTGAAAAGGTTTATTGGATCCAATTCAAATCCAGATTCTCTACTTCAGATTAACGTTCAAAAATGGCGACTTACTATGAAATAATAATATCTGCTGTTATCAGAAAAAAAGTTTTTTTTTTTCTAAAAAAGCAATTCTCTCTTTGCCAACCAAGCAGGATGTTCACAATACATAAAGATAAAAAAATGAAAATAAAAAAATAAAAATTCATAATTGACTGAATTCTGAGGCAGATAGGAGAATCCAGCTGTTTTTTATTAAACCAGATTTTTAAAAAAAGAAAAGATTTATACAAAACTAGTATAGCTACCAGGTGTTGCCTGGGATTTAAAAAGTTAAACCCGCAATACTATCAATGTATTAATACGCGTGTTTCTTAATCTTCCCACTGTTATCATCTTGAAATACCCCTTGGTTAAAAATGAGACAGTCCAATTCGTCAAAGATGAAATATAAATCCTAAGTATCCGCTGAAATCTAATTTCTTATGAGTCGCATCTCCTCAGCTAAATAATGGACCATTCCGTTTTTATTATAAATAAAGAAAGGGAAGAAAGGACATGCTACACAGAAAAAATACAAGAAGAAAGAAACAAAGAAAGAAAGACGGTATGAGGAATATATATAGAGAGAGTATTAGCGCGAATTTATTTCAGTCGTACATAATGAAAAGAGGAAAAGAATGAAATAAATAAATAAATACAGTGGTATATATATATAGGATTACACCAGCGCCGTGGGATAAGTACTAAAAAAAAACACCTAGTACTTTTAATAACTCTGATGATGGAATTTTATTCCGAAAATATTTAGAATTAAAAAAAATATATATATAATTTTCAACATATATTGCATTGTCAATTGCCTTCAAAAATCTATATTACACATACGCACAATGCTTCAAACATACTATAAAAAAACTTTATATATATATATAAATATATATATATATATATATATATAGAGAGAGAGAGAGAGAGAGAAGCTAAGCAAAAGATTATACTCTTTACACATTGAAATATTTCGAATAGCTCGAATGTAAACACATAGAACGTTGTAATAATTAAATCATCATGCTGTGATATATCCACAGGTCCTGTTTGTCAATATTATTACACTTTTTAGTTATTGAACTATTTTAAATATTTTGCAATAACTATTAATTAAACATATCAAACGTTGTTATAATTAAATCCACATGCTGTGATAATATCCACAGGTCTGCTTTCTTAATGAAATTAACAAATATAAAATTTTTGCTTTTCTTAATGAAATTAACAATAAAGTTTTTAAATAATTTATTCTTAATGGATACAGATAGAGTTTAACGTCATTCCCAATACATGAAGGCCATCAACCACCGCCTGGGTGCTAACCCATATGATAAAAAGGGTTGGGGCTTGCCATAAGGGCAATAGGATTGAGGCAATCATATAGTGCGTGGCATGACCAGCCGTTTGAGCAAAGGGGACCTCTCTGACCACCTATCTAGCCTAAGTATGGATCCATGTGGAGTGTTGCATGTCATGGACAGCCTAGCCACCTGCGTTCCATCATTAAGTATCAAACCTGTGATTTTGTTTTTTTAAAATCCTAATAAACATTATATATATATTATCCTATGACTGTGATAAACGCCATGTGTTAGTATATATAATACGCATTGCACGCTGATCATGCGATGCGTATTAAAGATTTAACGTCGGGTAGATCACTTTGGTATTAGCATGGGTGCGGAAATGCGCACAGATATTGCGTATTTATTCATACGGATGAGAAACTAAAAAAAAAAAAAGATTACAAAAATATTATGTCATTTAGAGGAAGTTTTTAAGTGCGTTTTCTCGATTATCACTTGGCGGGTGTCGTGAAAAGATTCGCGGAAAAACTTAATTGAATAGAAAAATTAATATCCCTTTTTTTATAATTTCTTTTTTATAATTTTGATTAATTCGAATTTGTCTCTTTTTTCTTTTTATAGGAAAAAAAAATGTTCCGCGCTGAAATTGCGTATTGGTGGTACGAGAAAATTTTTAGAAATTTACAGATGTTCTTCCGTTTTTTTAAATTACTTTAAAAATAAATTTTTATATTAAAAAAAATAGGAAGAAATAATTTGTGAAAAAATTGAGTGTTTCTGTTCTGTGAAATATGTGCGGAATGTATTCTAATGCTTTTTTTTGCTTTTTTTTTTTTAAATATAAAGCGCGCGTTTTCGACAATATATTCAATCATCATCCAATTTGGGACAAAAGGGTGTGACATTAGATTTCGAAGTATCGTTTCTTGTCAAAAAGGGAGAGAAAAGCGATTTGACTGTGAATGTTTGGTAAAAAAGACTGAATGCTTTTAGAATACGTAAATTGCAAACGCTGTAAGTGTGTGTGTGTGTGTGTGAGTGAGAGAGAGAGAGAGAGAGAGAGAGAGAGAGAGAGAGAGAGAGAGGAGTTAGATTAAGACCAGATGAAGAACGAGAGAGAGAGAAGAGAAATAAAACTATTAAGTCAGACGATATAGATAGATAGTATAGAGAAGAGAGAGATATAAACCTATTAAGCAGAATGGAAGAAAGAGGAGAAGAGAATGTGTACATACAGCGTGGACATAAAGAAGATACAAAAGAAAAAGAAGTTATGTTGGGATATGCCTGTTCTACGGAAAACTACCACAGCCCTCCCCCCTTTGCCTATGCTGGGTGAGGGGGTTATTCTGCACTAAGACAATGAGGAATGCACCATCGTAACACTGTAAATATAGAACATATGGAGAACAGGAGTGATTGGCAATAGCTTACTGTGGTAATGCCATTTTTTAACCCAATCTTAATAGGTAAACTCTTTCTTGCTGAAGTGTTTGCACTAATAGTATCTGCTGCCAGATCCTCGCAGAAAAAACTTACCCTGAAGTCACTTTTAGGATGGCGACCGGTTCAGAGGCAAGAAGGTCCATTACTTCACTGACATGATCTTTGACTCTCTTGATGGCAGCTTCAATCACCAAGGAGAATGGTAGAGGAGGAACAGGAAGACAACCTCTAACAATATATAGCAGTTATTGACCTCATACAAAAGCTTTCAATGTACCCTGTTAAATGCAGAAGTGGATCCTCTTTCAGGTTGATAGATGAAATAGGGGTCTGTGCCCCCCTATCATAAAGATAACTTCTCGCATAAGATAACTGACAGTCTGTTTTATATGCGGAGAAGTTTTCTAGATATCCTAATGTTATTAAACAGCCTAGGTGCTTAACAAAGTGCTCGACAAGTTTATGGCAGCAACATGTTTATTATCGCAACAGATTAATTGGAAATGTATATATTAAAATTACAGAAAGGTCTAAATGGGACGACACATTGACGGACAATAGGAAGCTCAGACAGAGAACGTTGGTTTCAAGACAATCTCTATTAATTTTAAAATCGACTGAGAAACAGTGCAAAGCCAATACTTAAGGAAGATTTCATTCAGATCTATCAATAAAAGCTATATTGGGAATATATCTAATGGGTCAAGCTCGCAGGGGACACGGGTGTTTGGGTGGTGGTGGTAAGATTTACAATGTTGTGGTATGATGCTGGTAAATGTAAATGAATATGCGTGCAATGGCAGAAAAATCTAATCTTAGAAAGAATATATCGGGGTCCATTAACGAAGAGAAAATGATAAAATGTAATTTTTTATTCTTTATAGTTCCTATTTAATTAAATATGTTAGAGATGATTAAGAAAATTTAGCAATGAAGACGGAGTGAGGGATGTGGGAGAATGTTTTAAGTTTTTCAGTAAGTTCTATTTTTTGATCTACACACTAAGCAAACTCCTCTGGTTTCACAACAACTCATGTTTATCTTGCCAATGTCTTATTTTCGTTTAATTAGTCTTTCCTGGGAATTAACTATATTTAGTTGCAATTTTTAAAAATACTTTGCCGAGAGGGGGCAATATTTTATTAATTTTTTTGTTAGTTAATATAATTACATGCAATTTAATTTGACAAAAAAATAGATATTCAAGAAACAAAATTTGGACCACATAATGCCCTTTTAGGCACCTTACTCTTTTTGTGTGATCTCAAAAATTTTTTGCGTGGGGACATTTTTTTTTTTTTTTTTTTTTCCCATTTGAACATACCGTCAA
>CM042171.1:7074987-7084987 GCA_023376005.1 Doryteuthis pealeii | reverse complement strand
CCTCTCTGCATCTTTGTCCATAATTTATTGCATTATATCCTTTTATCAGTGAAAATCAGAAATTAGATATTGTAATTTCGCTTATCAGGAACAGATTAAAGTGTATGCTCGATTTTAATGTTCAATGACATCTCTTTTCTGAGTTATATGTCGACACGTACATACCAATAACAGACTTTTATCTAGCTAGATATACTTACACAGAAACACTCTCGTTTGTGGCTGTGAGTCAGCGTGCGTGTATTTTATATGCGAGGAATAAACGAGTGTATCCTTTTTGCATAATTATTACTTACGCGAGGCCCGTTGTCTCATGTCAGTCTGAATATGTTTTACATTGAATGGTAATAGAAAATAAAATAAAAAGAATGCAAAACAAAGAAAGTCTAAAGGAAGAACAAAAATGTAGAAATAAAAGCAAAACAAAGAGGAAAAAGTGTGTGCTTCGTCCACAGCTGAGACGAAATTGTTGCCAAAAGCTGATGTGATTTCATCGGATTGGCGTCATAGAAATATGCAAATAGCCTCTAACACCAGGCTATCTGACACTGGAGAAAAATCGATACGGATTTTGACAGTTGATTGACAAGCATCAAGTTTTAATAAGTTCTAGGGGTCATTTGCCAATAATCCGCGTTGAGAGTGAGTGAGAGAGGGAGAAAGAGGGAGAGAGAAGAGAGGGAGAGAGAGAGAGGGGGGGCAGTGGTGAAAGAAGAGAAGAGAAGTGAGAGAGAGATGGAGTCATGAGAGAAGAGAGAGAGAGAAAGAAGAGAGAGAGGGGGATGCAGTGATGAAAGAAAAGAAAAGAAGTGAGAGAGAAATGGAGTCATGAGAGAAGAGAAGAGAGAGAGAGAGAGAGGAGGGGCAGTGATGAGAGAAGAGAGAGAGAGAGATGGAGTCATGAGAAGAAAGAGAAAATGTGCAGTTATTAGAAGAGAAGGGGGGAGAGGAGAAGATGCAGTGACGAGAGAAGAGAGAGAGGGAGAGAGGGAGAGAGAGAGAGAGAGGAAACGGATGGAATGAGAGGAGGGGGAAGAGAATGAAATTTGGAGATAAAGTAAGAGATAAAGAAAGAGAAAAAGGTGAGAAAGGGATATGGAGAGAAGAAGAAGAAGAAGAAGAAGAAGAAGAAGAAGAAGAAGAAGAAGAAGAAGAAGAAGAAGAAGAAGAAGAAGGGTAACAATTTGACGACAATAGGAGAAAAATATGAAGAAGAAGAAGAAGAAGAAGAAGAAGAAGGGTAACAATTTGACGACAATAGAAGAAAAATATGAAGAAGAAGAAAAAGAAGGGTAGTCGCTAGACACAAATACAGAAGAAGAAGATGACGAAGAAGAAAGAATGTAAGGACCTATGAGATGGGGAATATAAAGAAGATAGAATATATTGAGTAGTGGAAGAAGAGTAGAAAAAGAAGGGAAATACAAAGAAAGAGAAGAAGAAGAAGAAGAGAAGAAGAAGAAGAACTAGAGGAGGAAGAATAGAAGAGGAAGAAGAAGAAGAAGAAGAACTAAAGGAAGAATAAGAATAAGAAGAAGAAGAAGAAGAACAAGAGGAAGAAGAAGAAGAAGAAGAAGAAGAAGAAGAAGAATGGGAAGCTGAAAGAAGGGGAAAAGAGAAGAAGAATAGAAGGAGGAATGGAAAGAAGAAGAAGAAGAAGAAGAAGAAGAAGAAGAAGAAGAAGAAGAAGGAATTAAATTGATGAAGAAAAAAAGAATAATGAGAAGAAGAATAGAAGTTAAACGAATAAAGAGAGTGAGAGAGAAGATGTTTTAGCAACGTCATCATTGTCGTGGTTGTTCTTGAAGGATCGAAGAGAGAGAAAAAAAAAGTGTCCAAGACGCAGCATTTATCTCGTAAAGAATTTCACCGGAGGCGAAAGCAAAAGAAAAACCGGATATATAAGTAAATAATCGTGGATAAAACAGTTGGAATGATGGAAAACTGAAGAGCTGTTATAATCGTGGGAACCCCCTTCGTTGTTTCAGGCATTTGACACTAGGTGGTGGGGGGAGTGTGTCGGTGGGGTTGGATGATTGTGGGTCGGGGCAGTTGGGGTTCGATTAGGCGAAGTGGCTTCTCTATAGATCCTATTTCAGATCTACGTAAAAGTATCAATATACACACACACACACAAAACACACACATACACATACACACACACACACACACACACACTTACACACACACACACACACATATATATATATATATATATATAATATATTATATGGAGGCACGTGGGCTAGTGGTTAGAGTCGTGGAAAATGTACTCGTCGGTTCGAGTTCAATTCCTAGACGAAGCTGTTGGCATTTCACATAGCGCTAATACCCTTGGGAAAGGTATGAATCCATATATTCTCCCTCCAGATATGGGTTAAATAGTAGTGCAGACTGGGCTCTTTAACATTGGGTAAGTAACCAGTCTAGGAGAGGGATAACTCTGAATACAACATTTTTGAGGTCAGTCGTTGATTGGTTTCGTGGCATTCCTTGATGCACCAATTCTTTCCTATCGACTGTGCCAAAAAAGTGCGGAATGGTCCTACACAAGCCTTCACCACTATAAACAAATCCCTGTGTTGGTTGTTCACTGAATGAACACCCATGCGTCGCAAATCGACGAGAGAGTCCATTTAAAAAAATGTATTATATATATATATATATATATATATATATATATATGGAGATAATTTCTAAAGAAAAATGTTAATATTCATATGGAATACGTCATAATCTTTTTTAACATTTAATCGTGGACAATTCACGTTCGACATTCGACGGTTTCTGATCATTAATTTTCGCTTTCAAATGCAATGATCGCGTCACCGGCTTTTGTCTACAAGCGCCACGTAAATAACGGTAAATAACCTTTTATCACACATTCAACGTAAACTGAATATCTTTCGTCTTTTGCTCACACAAATTTTAAATGTCCTGAAGAAATTTTATTTTAAAATACCCAAAATACTTAAGTATCGACATAAAGAGTTTTCATCGTTCATGACATCCTGTGTTTGTTTTCTTTTAAGATTTTCTCCACATACTGTCGGATTAATTTCCTCATCTTACTACCATATATATATATATATATTATATATATTATATATAATATATATATAACAAAGCGGATGTACAACTTCTTTTCATCTATTGATTAATCTATCAGTCTGTCTGTTCGTCCCATTTTGTTAATATCCGTCTATCTACACTGTTTACCTAAACAAGGTTAAAGAGCCCAGTCTGAATTACTAATTCCCCATAACTGGAATGAGAGTTTTTGGATTCATATCTTTCGAAAAGTTTTAAGCGCTATCTGAACTATAGCTTAGTCTAGGATTTGAACTCGTGTGGACGAGTCTATTTTCTCCGACTCTAACCATTACACCACGGCCTCCGACTAAATAAGTTTGATAGGTATTGGAATATTCTGATATATAAAGTGTGCTACAATAAACTACTAAGCGAGGTCACGTGGTTTAAACCTCGGCCAATCAACAGCCCGAATACGTGACTGGTTCTGAGAGACGTCCATATGCAATCATTGACGAAGAACCTATAAGACTGAGGAGAACCAAGGAACAACCAAAGGATTCTGCACTAAGGATCGCGCTCTGCTTAACACAAAGGATCTCCGCTGGACAAGGATGGCCACAAAAATTGTAAAATCCAACCAACCAACCGAATCTAACCAACCAACCAACCAACGTTCGATCAGTATTATCTGCGATATTTGGACTATTGTCCTCATCTTCATTGTTATCTGTCCAACTTTTCGGCAGATATGCGCTCCGGTCTTCTTCAGGTATTTGTTGTCGGACTCGGGAACCTTCTCGGATTCGGAAACCTTCTTTTCGAACTCGGGAAAATTCTTGTCGTAATCGGGAACCTTCTTGTCGTAATCGGGAGCTCATTTTGAACTACTATTTTCCCATAGCTGGAAGGAGAGAAAGGGTATTAGCGCTATGTGAACTGTAGGGTTTTTCTAGGATTTGAACTCGTGTCGACGAGTCTATTTTCTACGACTCTAACTATAGATGGTTCCCGAGTTCGGAAAGATTCCTGAGTCTAACAAGAAATACCTTAAAGAAGGCCGGAGGGCACATCGACCGAAACGTTGTACAGATAACAATGAAGATGAGGATAATAGTCCGAATAACGCAGATAATACTAATCATCAAGCCTCGTCTCAAAATTTCAGAGAAACAACATCTGATAGTTTTCAATAATATCCGTTTTTATTTAATTTGCCTTACCGGTATTTGTTAACTCATCTAATTCAATGGGAAGACTTTTTACGCTATTGATTCTTTTTTATTATCTGTTTAGGAAATTTGTTCCAAACATATAATACTCTATTAGCAAAAACAAAAAACAAAAAAAAATAAAATAAAATAAACGAAACAAAACAATCCATTTGGTTAAGTGACTTTGTATTTGAAATCTCTCGTGACAGAAAATTCCCAGTTTTAGAAGAAATACTTTAAAACAAAATGTCAACTACAATTAATTAATCAATTAATTATTTTAACAGTTTCAATTACATCAGTTCTTATTATTTTATTATTTCAAGTAGAGTAGTTAATCTTAATTTATTTAATCACTCCCTGTAACTATAATCCTTTTCGTTATATTTTTATTACTTTTGCTACTCTTCCTTGTCTGCACTGCAAACTTATTATTACACAGCAATTTGCATGTCTGTCCTCTGAGGTCAAGTCCTGGGTAAAATATGAGGTATTATTAAGTTCTTGACTGCAAATTCCCAGTTCTAGAACAAATGCTTAAAAAACAAAATGTCTTCTACAATTAATTAATTAATTATTTTAAAAGTTTCAATTAGATCACTTCTTATAATTCTTTCAAAGTAATGTTGTTAATCTTAATTTATCCAATCTTTCCCTGTAACTATAATCCTTTGTGTGATATTTTTTATTAGTTTTGTCACTCTCCCTTGTCTGCACTGCAAACTTATTATTACTCGGTATTTTCCATGTCTATTGACTGAGATCAACTCCTGAGTACAATATTCTATATGATATATTATTAAGTTATTGACTGCAAATTTCCAATTCTAGAAGAAATGCTTAAAAAAACAAAATGTCTACTACAATTAATTAATCAATTAATAATTCTAAGTTTCAATTAGTTCACTTTTTATTATTCTTTCAAAGTACTGATGTTAATCTCTCCCAGTAACTATAATCCTTTGTGTGATATTTTTATAAGTTTTGTCACTCTCTCTTGTCTGCACTGCAAACTTATTATTACACGGTATTTTCCATGTCTGTACACTGAGATCAACTCCTGGGTACAATATTCTATATGAGATTTAATTAAGTTCTTGACTGCAAATTTCTAGTACTAGAAGAATTGCTTCAAAAACAAAATGTCTACTACAATTAATTAATCAATTGATTATATTAAAAGTTTCAATTAGATCACTTCTTATTATTCTTTCAAAGTACTGTAGTTAATCTTAATTCATCCAATCTCTCCCTGTAACTATAATCCTTTGTGTGATATTTTTATTAGTTTTGTCACTCTTTCTTGTCACCTCTGCACACTTATTATTACTCGGTATTTTCCATGTTTATACACTGAGATCAAGTCCTGGGTACAATATTCTATATGAGATATTATTAAGTTCTTGACTGCAAATTTTCAGTTTTCGAAGAAATATTTAAAAACAACATGTCTACTAAAATTAATTAATCAATTAATTATTTTAAAAGTTTCAATTAGATCACTTTTTATTATTCTTTCAAAGTACTGTAGTTTATCTTGATTTATCCAATCTCTCCCTGTAACTTAATCCTTTGGGTGATATTTTTTATTAGTTTTGTCACTCTTTCTTGTCTGCACTGCAAACTTATTATTACACGGTATTTTCCATGTCTATACACTGAGATCAACTCCTGGGTACAATATTCTATATGAGATATTATTAAGTTCTTGACTGCAAATTTCCAGTTCCAGAAGAAATGCTTAAAAAACAACATGTCTACTAAAATTAATTAATCAATTAATTATTTTAAATGTTTCAATTAGATCACTTATTATTATTCATCCAAAACACTGTTGTTAATCTTAATTTATACAGTCTCTCCCTGTAAAATATAATCCTTTGTGTGATATTTTTATTAGTTTTGTCATTCTCCCTTGTCTGCACTGCAAACTTATTATTACACGGTATTTTCCATGTCTATACACTGAGATCAACTCCTGGGTACGATGTTCTATATAAGATATTATTAAGTTCTTGACTGCAAATTCCCAGTTCTAGAAGAATGCTTAAAAAACAAAATGTCTACTAAAATTAATTAATCAATTAATTATATTAAAAAGTTTCCCTTAATGACTTATTATTATTCTTTCAAAGTACTGTAGTTAATTCTTAATTTATCCAATCTCTCCCTGTAAATATAATCCTTTGTGTGATATTTTTTATTAGTTTTGTCACTCTTCCTTGTCTGCACTGCAAACTTATTATTACACGGTATTTTCCATGTCTATACACTGAGATCAACTCCTGGGTACAATATTCTATATGAGATATTATTAAGTTCTTGACTGTAAATTTCCAGTTCCAGAAGAAATGCTTAAAAAACAACATGTCTACTAAAATTAATTAATCAATTAATTATTTTAAATGTTTCAATTAGATCACTTATTATTATTCATCCAAAATACTGTTGTTAATCTTAATTTATACAGTCTCTCCCTGTAAATATAATCCTTTGTGTGATATTTTTATTAGTTTTGTCACTCTTTCTTGTCTGCTCTGCAAACTTATTATTACACGGTATTTTCCATGTTTATACACTGAGATCAACTCCTGGGTACGATGTTCTATATAAGATATTATTAAGTTCTTGACTGCAAAATTCCCAGTTCTAGAAGAAATATTTAAAAAACAACATGTCTACTACAATTAATTAATCAATTGATTATATTAATATTTATTAAAAGTTTCAATTAGATCACTTCTTATTATTCTTTCAAAGTACTGTAGTTAATCTTAATTTAGACAATCTCTCTCCCTGTAACTATAATCCTTTGTGTGATATATTTATTAGTTTTGTCATTCTTTCTTGTCTCCTCTCATACTTATTAGTACACGGTATTTTCCATGTTTATACACTCCTGAGTACAATATTCTATATGAGATATAATTAAGGTATTATTAGTAAAAGATTATAGAAATATGGGGCTCACTTAATTATTACACCACTCAATATGTCCAGGGTTATTTACAGAATTCGGCTGAAAAGTTCATAGGCTGACCAAGATATTCTCATGGAATGTGGCAAAATGAGGTTTCTTTTTCAGCAGAGATCCCCTTGTCGTCAAAACACTTCTTCCATCGTAGTTGCAGTGCTTGAATCCCATTTGTCAAAAAAAGTCCACAATGACATTACCATAGTTGTTAATCTTAATTTATCCAATCTCTCCCTGTAATCATTTTTGTAATCTTTTTATTAGTTTTGTCACTCTCCCTTGTCTGCACTGCAAACTTGTTATTACTCGGTATTTTCCATGTCTATTGACTGAGATCAACTCCTGAGTACAATATTCTATATGATATATTATTAAGTTATTGACTGCAAATTTCCAATTCTAGAAGAAATGCTAAAAAAAACAAAATGTCTACTACAATTAATTAATCAATTAATAATTCTAAGTTTCAATTAGTTCACTTTTTATTATTCTTTCAAAGTACTGATGTTAATCTCTCCCAGTAACTATAATCCTTTGTGTGATATTTTTATTAGTTTTGTCATTCTCCCTTGTCTGCACTGCAAACTTATTATTACACGGTATTTTCCATGTCTATACACTGAGATCAACTCCTGGGTACGATGTTCTATATAAGATATTATTAAGTTCTTGACTGCAAATTCCCAGTTCTAGAAGAATGCTTAAAAAACAAAATGTCTACTAAAATTAATTAATCAATTAATTATATTAAAAGTTTCCCTTAGATGACTTATTATTATTCTTTCAAAGTACTGTAGTTAATCTTAATTTATCCAATCTCTCCCTGTAAATATAATCCTTTGTGTGATATTTTTTATTAGTTTTGTCACTCTTCCTTGTCTGCACTGCAAACTTATTATTACACGGTATTTTCCATGTCTATACACTGAGATCAACTCCTGGGTACAATATTCTATATGAGATATTATTAAGTTCTTGACTGTAAATTTCCAGTTCCAGAAGAAATGCTTAAAAAACAACATGTCTACTAAAATTAATTAATCAATTAATTATTTTAAATGTTTCAATTAGATCACTTATTATTATTCATCCAAAGTACTGTAGTTAATCTTAATTCATCCAATCTCTCCCTGTAACTATAATCCTTTGTGTGATATTTTTATTAGTTTTGTCACTCTTTCTTGTCACCTCTGCACACTTATTATTACTCGGTATTTTCCATGTTTATACACTGAGATCAAGTCCTGGGTACAATATTCTATATGAGATATTATTAAGTTCTTGACTGCAAATTTTCAGTTTTCGAAGAAATATTTAAAAACAACATGTCTACTAAAATTAATTAATCAATTAATTATTTTAAAAGTTTCAATTAGATCACTTTTTATTATTCTTTCAAAGTACTGTAGTTTATCTTGATTTATCCAATCTCTCCCTGTAACTATAATCCTTTGGGTGATATTTTTATTAGTTTTGTCACTCTTTCTTGTCTGCACTGCAAACTTATTATTACACGGTATTTTCCATGTCTATACACTGAGATCAACTCCTGGGTACAATATTCTATATGAGATATTATTAAGTTCTTGACTGCAAATTTCCAGTTCCAGAAGAAATGCTTAAAAAACAACATGTCTACTAAAATTAATTAATCAATTAATTATTTTAAATGTTTCAATTAGATCACTTATTATTATTCATCCAAAACACTGTTGTTAATCTTAATTTATACAGTCTCTCCCTGTAAATATAATCCTTTGTGTGATATTTTTATTAGTTTTGTCATTCTCCCTTGTCTGCACTGCAAACTTATTATTACACGGTATTTTCCATGTCTATACACTGAGATCAACTCCTGGGTACGATGTTCTATATAAGATATTATTAAGTTCTTGACTGCAAATTCCCAGTTCTAGAAGAATGCTTAAAAAACAAAATGTCTACTAAAATTAATTAATCAATTAATTATATTAAAAGTTTCCCTTAGATGACTTATTATTATTCTTTCAAAGTACTGTAGTTAATCTTAATTTATCCAATCTCTCCCTGTAAATATATCCTTTGTGTGATATTTTTTATTAGTTTTGTCACTCTTCCTTGTCTGCACTGCAAAACTTATTATTACACGGTATTTTCCATGTCTATACACTGAGATCAACTCCTGGGTACAATATTCTATATGAGATATTATTAAGTTCTTGACTGTAAATTTCCAGTTCCAGAAGAAATGCTTAAAAAACAACATGTCTACTAAAATTAATTAACCAATTAATTATTTTAAATGTTTCAATTAGATCACTTATTATTATTCATCCAAAATACTGTTGTTAATCTTAATTTATACAGTCTCTCCCTGTAAATATAATCCTTTGTGTGATATTTTTATTAGTTTTGTCACTCTTTCTTGTCTGCTCTGCAAACTTATTATTACACGGTATTTTCCATGTTTATACACTGAGATCAACTCCTGGGTACGATGTTCTATATAAGATATTATTAAGTTCTTGACTGCAAATTCCCAGTTCTAGAAGAAATATTTAAAAACAACATGTCTACTACAATTAATTAATCAATTGATTATATTAATATTTATTAAAAGTTTCAATTAGATCACTTCTTATTATTCTTTCAAAGTACTGTAGTTAATCTTAATTTAGACAATCTCTCCCTGTAACTATAATCCTTTGTGTGATATATTTATTAGTTTTGTCATTCTTTCTTGTCTCCTCTGCATACTTATTAGTACACGGTATTTTCCATGTTTATACACTCCTGAGTA
>CM042171.1:7062487-7067487 GCA_023376005.1 Doryteuthis pealeii | reverse complement strand
AGAATGTTGAATAATCTTATTATAATGGAGATTGTGAGTTTTTCTGTCTGTAACCGAAACTATACAAGTCACAATTCCCTTTGTTATTTACATCACATTCTCCATGATTTTATTTTTTATTTAAAACCCAATTATTAATAAAATTGTTTTACATCATTAAGACTGTTGACCATATCTACATACTAATAACATGCAATTGTATTTATATATACAACAAAATAGCGGATTACAGTGTGAATGGTAAGGCTAATTTGCATTTTGATATTAAAAATTTGATTTTAATAAATATATGCTTAGTATTATTGATTTCTAATTGTTTGGTTTTATCTTATCGAATATGAGCAAAAATCTCAGGAATAAATCTTAAAAGAAATCCATTAACAAGAAGAAATAACAGTAATATTATTCTTTACTTTCTATCTTAACTAAATAGTTAAATTAGGAAAATTTAACAAAGACAGACGGGAGTAATGTAAAACGATGGAAGAGTTAGTTTCAAAGTTGTTCTATTTTTCAATCATACCCCCTCTGTTCAAAATCTTTTTATCTGCATTCTTATTCAGTTTCATCAGCCTTTCTAATCTAATATATCTTATTATATTAAAACTTAAACACTAGGGTGCATATATTTGATAGTAAAAATAAAGAAAGAAAGAAACGGTCCAACAAACAAGAAATTATCATAGAATAGAATGAGGAAAGCTTTTAATAGTTAGTTTACTCTTCACTTGGTGCTTTAAGGCTACAATATTAGATTAGGTCTCCCCCCTTATTCTAGATACATCATCAGGATAAAGTTACACTTTTACGGATGAAAAACAAAACAATAACAAAAATCAAAAACAAAACAAAACAAGCGATAATAAGGATACTAAGTAAAATCAAATATACAGAAGGAAATAAACAGATTCATTCAGTACGAGATAGGAAATACGATAATAATATATCAATTCTTCGATTAATGTGCCGTTCATTTTTCTTTTTAAGCGAAAGAGAATATAACTCGAGGACAGGCTTATAGAGAAACAAACAAAAAACGAGGAACCGCCATTTTGAATGGAAGGTAAGCTTAAGTTGACGAATTTGGAAGAGGCATCAGTAAAACATGGCGAATATACCAAACTGGAATCCTACTCAGGGATTTGCAGAGACATTTGGGGTTAGGGTTTAACTTTCCTTAGAGTTTGTTGATTCAAAAGAACAGTGACAAGTTGAAAGGATTCATGTTGATTATAAGACATAAATATAAAAACTTTAAACAATAGACGAAGAAGAGATACAACAAAAAAAAAAGCTACAATATTTAAATTTGTTCTTATGTTTAAAGATGAAATATTCTATTTTCCGAATTCGATATAAGCCATTTCTCATATATACGCTCTCCTATAAAAGGGATGCAGCACTCTATGGCGGCCCTTTACATACATACAGATATATGTATTAAAACAGCTAAAAGCCCCTTCGCATTATGTGGGTGATGATAGCCGAGCGGTTAAGTTGTCCACTTTAATGCTGAATCGATCGGATTTCTATTCCGGCTGTAGGTAGCTCACAAATGTCTAGCCACACCGAAGAGACTTGATAAGTCGAAACACGTGTCTGTGGATGACTACACACACGCACACGCACACACATACACACACACATATATATATACATATATATATATATATAAATGTGTGTGTATATATATATACATATATATATATATATATATATATATATATATATATATATATAGATAGATAGATAGATAGATAGATATATTGCTAGACTGAACAGCTACTTCTACCGGGGAGCGATACCCGACTGACTTTTCATCAGTCCAACTCTTTTCCTCTCGGAGGTCAGTATCTGTTAGTAAGAGGCGAACATTTTATTGATAAATACATACATCGGTAGATGTATGTTACGATCACCAGAGAACTGAAGTCTGTAAACAACAGGCGAGTATTGTAGAAATTCGTTAAAGTCCCCGATAGAGAGCTATACCGGGTTTTGGGATATATATATATATATATATATATATATATATATATATATTATATATATATAAAATGTTGTTCTGGTTCCAACGGGAGAAAATTCAATATTTTATAAAAAAAAAGGAAGGTCCACAAAATGTATTTTGTTCTCAGAAAATTGTTTTTAAATTCTTTTTGTTTTACATATGCAACACGTGTTTCAGATCTTCTGGTATCTTCTTCAGGCTTTGATATTATCAATCAAAGTCTGAAGAAGATACCAGAAGATCTGAAACACGTGTTGCATATGTAAAACAAAAGAATTAAAAAAAAAATTTTCTGAGAACAAAATACATTTTGTGGACCTTCGTTTTTTTATAATATATATATATATATATATATATATATATATATATATACAGAGAGAGAGAGAGAGAGAGAGAGAGAGAGAGAGAGAGAGAGAGAGAGAGAGTCCGCGGTGAGGATTAATGACGGTATTACCCAGTCAGCGAGGGATCTATCCCCTTTTTTAATAGCGCCAGACCAGGGAGATTACTTTGCGTCTGAGGTGGAGTACCACACCTACCATCAAATCATTTGCTGTCATGCTGAAGCGATTTTCAAACAAAATCTTCGTTTGAAAATCGTATAAGTGAGAAAATATCAGTTACCATGTGTCGTTCGGCATTTGTACATGAAGTGGTA
The DNA here is from genome assembly GCA_023376005.1 of Doryteuthis pealeii. NCBI lineage: Eukaryota > Metazoa > Mollusca > Cephalopoda > Myopsida > Loliginidae > Doryteuthis > Doryteuthis pealeii. The sequence goes on along the minus strand of CM042171.1, from coordinate 7,064,818 downwards.
TAGATTCCCAAAATGGTATTATATGTTCGGCTACGACCTCTAGAAGAGAGGTTATCGACTGTGACACACTGAAACGCTGATATCCGTATTTTTTTCTCATTGTTTTCTTATTTCGACAGAATAATTGATTAATGTTTTTAATTTGTTTACAGATTCGATCTGATACCAAAATGGTATTATATGTTCGGGTACAACCTCTGGGAGAAAAGTGTAAAAATAGGTCATATTGATATTCGCATTTATTTATAGAAATCACAACAATTTATAAATATATCTTTTGAAGTTTTTAATTAAAAGATTTTAAAAATAAATTTTAATTAAAGTTCCTTAGTTTTGAGTTAATAATTTTTTTGCCGCATTTATCATACGCCGTTGAACATTTCTTATTTTATCTATTTTTAATTTTTTATACAACCATCTATACATATATAAAGGGCAGTTGTGTGTATGTATGTATGTATGTATGTCCGGATGAAACTCTGAAAGTAAAACAATTAATGACAAATTAAAATATATATATATATACACACATTCACTATCATCAGAGTTTGCATTTTTGGTGCAAAAATAATTAAGATTTTAAGTATATCTGGTTTGGTTTGTTTTGTTTTGTTTTACGGCATATCAACTTCGGTGGGTCATTTAATGCTGACAAAGTTGTGAAATAAATTCATTCTTAATACATAATGCAATTTTGTTTATCAACTCATGTTTTTTCTATTTAACCCATAGATGGGACCCTAACAGGTACTACCACTCCGGGTCAAAGTGGACCAGGGAACAATGGTGATAAAGGGGTGCTCCACATTCCCCAAACCTCCAAAACTGGAACCTCACCATCAGATAGAGTTTAACGTCATTCCCAGGTCATGTAGACCCTCAGTCACCGCCTTCTAGCACCCATATGATAAAAAGGTGCTGGAGCTAGCCATAAGGGCAATAGGGTTGGGAAAATCATATAGGTGCTAGGGCTTGACATGACCAGCCGATTGATCGGAGGGGGTCTATCCGACCGCCCGTCTAGCCCAAGATAGGGCCAATGTGGAGTATTGCATGTCATGAACATCTCATCCACCTGGGCTCTATCCTAAAGCATAACGGGTCGCCACCCACGGCCAAGAGGTGGCCCCATTGGGGGAGTCTTACCCCTCTTCAGAGGTGCAGTCGGTTCATTCTAACGCCCCAGACGACAGGACGGAAGTATATCTGGGAATACATTTAAAAACTAGGATTTGAATAGTAACAGAAGGGATAGTCATTGGCTTCATTCGTGATTAAAACATAAATCAATTATGAAATACCCTCCCCCAAAAAATAATGGATCTGTGAGACTAACTTTTTATTGCCCCATCCCCTCTACCCAGGCAACGCCGGGTAGCCGCTTCTAGTATACAAATATATCTTTTCCTTGAGATTTCTTTCTGAAAGACGAAGTGATGGACCGAGAGAAACCTGAAAGCCCTTTTCCATATAAGCATGTTCTGTTGTTGTTTTTTTTTCCTTTTGTGTTTGGTTTTTAAGTAAGACATGTTCATAGAGGTTTTTGCCAGAAGAAATATTGTGACCAAATCTTTCAAGATGCAAGCGACCAGGAATTCTAAGAATAGACGGAAAGAAGGTGATCTTTACGATTAGAAAAGAAAATGGCCCGTAAGCGGATATGAGGTGGGGGTGGGGGCGATAGAGTGAGATTTCTAAGTGTCTCCCCCGGAGAAATGTGCAGTGTGAAGCAGAGGAAATGAAAGATGTTTTCTGGAAGAGATAACATTTGTGCATTTGTGTGGGTGAGTATGAGACAGAGAGAGAGAGGCAGACAGAGAGAGAGAGAGACAGAGACAGAGACAGAGACAGAGACAGTGTCTGAGAGAGACCGAGAGAGAGTTGGGAGGTAGGGAAAGAGAGAGAGAGAGAGTGAGAAAGAGAAATACATAGAGACAGAGACAGAGACAGAGACAGAGAGAAATAGAGAGAGAGAGAGAGAGAGAGAGAGAAAGAGAAAGACAGGGAGAGACACAGAGAGACATACAGATAGATAGATAGATAGAGAGAGAGAGAGAGAGAGAGAGAGTTGGGAGGTAGGGAAAGAGAGAGAGAGAGAGAGAGAGAGTGAGAAAGAGAAAGAGATAGTATGAGAGACAGAGAGAGACAGAGACAGAGAGAGACAGAGAGAGAGGGTGGAGTGAGAAAGACAGGGAGAGACACAGAGAGACAGATAGAGACATACAGAGAGAGAGAAAGAGAGAGAGAGAGAGAGAGAGAGAGAGAGAGAGAGAGAGGGGGATATGGATAAAAGAAATCCTGAACGGTAATGATAGATAAACAATAAATACA
>CM042171.1:7054987-7059987 GCA_023376005.1 Doryteuthis pealeii | reverse complement strand
ACTTTTTAATGTTTGGGTGGAATTCGTGGATAAGTCCACCAAAGTTCAAGTCCCGAGTACTTTCGGCACTTCGAAGTGCCATCGTCAGGGGTGATGTGTTTCGCTGTCGAAAGCATGCCAACCAACATTTTTTACCATGTCGATAAGGTTTAACTTGTAGGTTTAAAAGTGGCGTTTTCAGAACCCACACTTGCATCTCTCCCAATTAACCATCACTAGCACCAGAGTTTAGATGGGTACACTGTTAATGTTGGCAATACATTACAATACATACATTAATGTGTATGGATAATTCCATGTTAAATCGTCCAGGCCATGTCACCCACCCACTTCGATTTTTCTGAAATTGTGCACAGGTGTGGACAATGTTAAAGTTAGACATTCCTCAAAATTTGAGCTTCCGATTCCAAGAATTGACGGAGTTATTGAGCTCTCAAAATTTGAGGGGGTCGCGAAATGTGGCGACTGTTTGTAATCTATCTTTTAAAATTAAAAAAAAACATCAATAACTTAAAATTGTTTATATTTAAGATTTTCTCGATAACATCTATGCATTCCCCGGGCGAAAATGTTATTAGAAACCAATTTTCAGGAGTAGGGACGCACTAGAACTCATTTTACAGACAAACACAGATTATAAACAGTCGCCATTTTTCGCGAACTACACAAAATATTCAGAGCTAAAAATCGGCATAACTAATTTTGGGAATTGGAAGCTCAAATTTTAGGGAATGTCCAACTTTAACACAGTCGACACGTGTACAAAATTTCAGAAAAATCGAAATGGTTGGTCGAGAATTCTACTTTTTTCTGGATAATTTGACAATAAAATTGCCCGTATATAAATTTTTCAAAGGCCAAAACCTGTAATCCCTCGTAGTTAAGCAAACTGCGTAATTAATTTGTGGGTTTAAAAATGGCGTTTTCAGAAACCGCACTTGCATCTTTCTATCTTAACCATCAGTAGCCTAAGAGTTTAGATGGGTACATTGCTAATGTGGGCGACTTTTCTTTTTTTTTTAAATCTAAGAATAAATGTATCTAATTTTTAAGAGGAAAAGGTGTCAATCGTAAGAGCTTCCTTAATCGGATTATCTTGCTTACATTAAGGTGCCAGTCACAAAGCCAAACTTAAGAATTTTCTTATCGGGATTTTAGAAGGATTATCGAGGTGTCAAATGCAGAAAGAGTTTACAAAAAATAACATGTGCAAGAAGCGGATGCAACCTTGGAAAAATAATACATTCCAAGGATAAACAATTCTGTTTCATACAATAAACAAAAAACACAAATGTCGATTGACAGCCAACTTGATAAATCATCATCATCATCATCATGTCGTGCAATTTGCACGGATATCCATAACGATCTCTCGCCAACCTTCCCTATCATTCATCTGTAATATATTGTCTGATCGGTGCACCCAAGGACCGGGCTGAATAGGAAGTGCATGGGGGCCAGGTGCAGCCTGGAAACGAAAACAGGATGTGGCCCCGACCTGACCTTTTGCACCTGAAAATGCAGGTGAATGTTTGTCATGATTTCAGTGCAGAAATCTGTAGGCGTAGCCCTTAGCCAATGAAAACAACCGGCGTGGGCGAAGAGGCGTGTCTGCAGAAAAAAACTGCGTAGGTGTCACGAACAAGGAGGCGTGACATCGGAGGTCAGATTACAAATAAAAGAAGCCCGTTGAAATCGATCAGGCAGACGGCGATCAGGTTCAAGATAACTCCCGAAGGCTCCACATTGCGTAACCCTGCCCACGACTCTCAGCTGTACACAACCGGGGAAATAAACGTCTCTTATATTTTCCTAAAATACAAGTGTTTGTGTTTTTGCGGGTCCAGTGTGTAACACATCGACTCTGGGAGCTCCTCCGCGCAGCAGCCCGCATCCCAACATAGTTGGTCAATGTAGGTCCTGGCTGGGCGGCCCACACTGGCGTGCCCATGTGCTGGTTTCCACAGAGGTACGTCTCTTACGATCTCGTCCTTGCTTCTCCAGCAGTGTCCTGCATGTCTAAAAGGAGGGATGATGTACTGTCCTTGTTTAGAAGTTTAATATATTTACAGTAATTAATTTGATGGGACAGTTGTAAGCCTGTATTGTATTGTATTAGCATTTTCAGTCTCGGAGTTTGTATGTGCCCCTGAAGTTACAGCGCCTCCTGCAGGATGTGACACAAGGTCAATTTCTTAATCGGAGTTTAACAGGTTTGAATTCAGAGTTTTCCTTCTCCTAGACCGGTTGCCTAACCAAGGTTAAAGAGCCCAGTCTGCCCTACTATTTACCCATAGCTGGAGGGAGAGTAGAATTCATACCTTTCACAAGGGTATTAGCGCTAAGTGAAATGCAATTACCACGTCCATACACAATCATATATACGTACACACTAATACTGGCACTCTCTCACACACACACACACACACACACACATACTCTCTCTCTTTCTCTCTCTCATTCTCTCTCTTTCTCTCTCTCTCTCACATACACACAGAGGCACACACACACAGAGGCACACAAACCTGTACTCACACACACACACACGCACACACATACACACACACACATCAATATATATATATATATATATATATATGTTTTCGACCCCTCCGTACGAGCAGGATGTGACACAAGGTCAATTTCTTAAACGCAGTTTTATAATAACATAAAATAATTGGGCAATAATTATTTTTGCGTTTACAAAATGTCTCCACCAGAAGTCACTCAATAATTTGATCTTTTTCTTTCTTTTTCAAATAAAACGCCATTTTAAACCTCGAAAGTTTTTTTTCTTTCTTAGAAATTTTGTTTTGTAAAATTCAGCTTATATTGTGGAACTGTTAATTGAACCTTTCGGATAATTACTGTTAATTCTCGACGTCTCCGACACAAAATACAGAATGGATACTTTTGCTATTTCTTGAAAGCGCTTAAAATAACCTTTTACTTTTGTTATCCAAGTAACGTGTGCATACTACCCTTGGATCCATAAATAGATTAATCTACTACCTCGTATATATATATATATATATATATATATATATATATATATATATTTACCAACCCCTCTGCGCGAGCAGGATGTGACACAAGGTCAATTTCTTAAGCGGGGTTTAACAGGTTTGAATTCAGAGTTTTCCTTCTCCAAGACTGGTTCAGTGGTTACCTAGCCATGGTTAAAGAGTCCAGTCTGCCCTGCTATTTACCCATAACTGGAGGGAGAATTGGATTCATACCTTTCCCCACTACCTCGTATGTATAGTAATTAGATCTTAAAAGAAATATTGCTTTAATTATTTTTGAATCTTATATTTAATGTCATCATATATGATCTCCAGGAAAACTAGGGGAGTAAACCCCGCAGACAAATCTGGAGTCGCAGTCCCTAAGATGGAGTAATGCTAAACTTTAGTACTACACAGCAACTCCTCTGGCATTGCCGTTACCAAAATACATTGGTGTCTTCCCTTTCCTTTGGACCACAGTGGCAGCGTGGAGAGTGGGGATCTACTGCTTTGGCAACAGCACATCCTCCATATCAACCTGCCCATGCTACGTAGTTAAAACATTTTTGGACACTACGCCATCGTCTTTCGCTGTCGAAAGGATGCAAACCAACATTTTTTACCATATCGATAAGGCTTAGGATACCCTTACTATATCGCCCAGGGGTTTAAGACCCCCTTCCAAAATAGGGGGTGTATTTAGTATGAAACTAAACTCTATCTGATTTAGAATGAACCGGCACAGATTTGATTGAGTTTGTTGGATTTTACGGCATGTCAGCACTTGTTGGGTTATTTTATGCCAAAGACGTTTTATTCTATTTATGCTTCATGGGTATTCAATTTTTTAATTCAATTTTTTAAACTCTTTTTTATTTAACATAACTTTTTTTTTAAATGAATAGCATATAACATCTTCAGTATGAAATCAGTCGGTAGAGCATCCGCCTAAGAACCACAAGGTTCCTAGTTCGATACCAGCCCTCGCTAACTCAGCGTATGAGTAGGGATATCTGTGGTAAAGTAAGGAACTGATGGTAGCTCCATCGCAGAGGAAAAAACAATCTCCTTGGTCTCGCTCTAGTGAAAAGGGGATAAACTCCCTTACTGTCTGGCTGATACCGACATTAGGTCACCCGACGACTTTATACCCCTTATTCTGGTATATAAATAGTGAGCGGGTTCTATTCTTCTTAAAAAAAATCAAAGTCTTAGTATAACAATATCACTGATATCAAAGCAACACATTTGAAGTCATATTAAGTCACCGATTCGACTATTGATCAAGCTTCTAACTATATTTTAATGGCATGGTATCGACTACGCATGTTGAATTTCAACGACTTTTAATTCAAAATCTAACTCTACACTTAGAAAAAAAAGTACAATGAACGCGATTCCCTAACCTCTATGCATAAAATGACTCTAAATTAGAACCGGTCAATCATTCAATCAATCTATCAATTAATAAGCGGTCACTCATTTGACTATTGATCAAGCTTCTAACTATATTTAATGACTATATTTTAATGACATCTCCTACGCATTTTGAATTTCAACGAATTTTGATTCAAAATCTCACTCTACACTTAGAAAAAAAAAGTACAATGAACACGATTCCCTAACCTCTATGCATAAAATGACTCTAAATTAGAACCGGTCAATCAATCATTCAATAAGCGGTCACCCATTTGACTATTGATCAAGCTTCTAACTATATTTTAATGACATGGCATCTCCTACGCATTTTGAATTTCAACGACTTTTAATTCAAAATCTAACTCTACACTTAGGAACAAAGTACAATGAACGCGATTCCCTAACCTCTAGGCGTAAAATGACTCTAAATTAGAACCGATCAATCAATCATTCAATCAGTCAAGAAGCGGTCAGCGATTCGACTATTGATCAAGCTTCTAACTATATTTTAATGACACGGTATCGCCTACGCATTTTGAATTTCAACGACTTTTAATTTAAAATCTAACTCTA